>OX183130.1:36280066-36549234 GCA_945261195.1 Cryptosula pallasiana
AATAATAATAATAATAATAATAATAATAATAATAATAATAATAATAATAATAATAATAATAATAATAATAATAATAATAATAATAATAATAATAATAATAATAATAATAATAATAATAATAATAATAATAATAATAATAATAATAATAATAATAATAATAATAATAATAATAATAATAATAATAATAATAATAATAATAATAATAATAATAATAATAATAATAATAATAATAATAATAATAATAATAATAATAATAATAATAATAATAATAATAATAATAATAATAATAATAATAATAATAATAATAATAATAATAATAATAATAATAATAATAATAATAATAATAATAATAATAATAATAATAATAATAATAATAATAATAATAATAATAATAATAATAATAATAATAATAATAATAATAATAATAATAATAATAATAATAATAATAATAATAATAATAATAATAATAATAATAATAATAATAATAATAATAATAATAATAATAATAATAATAATAATAATAATAATAATAATAATAATAATAATAATAATAATAATAATAATAATAATAATAATAATAATAATAATAATAATAATAATAATAATAATAATAATAATAATAATAATAATAATAATAATAATAATAATAATAATAATAATAATAATAATAATAATAATAATAATAATAATAATAATAATAATAATAATAATAATAATAATAATAATAATAATAATAATAATAATAATAATAATAATAATAATAATAATAATAATAATAATAATAATAATAATAATAATAATAATAATAATAATAATAATAATAATAATAATAATAATAATAATAATAATAATAATAATAATAATAATAATAATAATAATAATAATAATAATAATAATAATAATAATAATAATAATAATAATAATAATAATAATAATAATAATAATAATAATAATAATAATAATAATAATAATAATAATAATAATAATAATAATAATAATAATAATAATAATAATAATAATAATAATAATAATAATAATAATAATAATAATAATAATAATAATAATAATAATAATAATAATAATAATAATAATAATAATAATAATAATAATAATAATAATAATAATAATAATAATAATAATAATAATAATAATAATAATAATAATAATAATAATAATAATAATAATAATAATAATAATAATAATAATAATAATAATAATAATAATAATAATAATAATAATAATAATAATAATAATAATAATAATAATAATAATAATAATAATAATAATAATAACGATAACGATAACGATAACGATAACGACAACGACAACGACAACGACAACGACAACGACAACGACAACGACAACGACAACGACAACGACAACGACAACGACAACGACAACGACAACGACAACGACAACGACAACGACAACGACAACGACAACGACAACGACAACGACAACGACAACGACAACGACAACGACAACGACAACGACAACGACAACGACAACGACAACGACAACGACAACGACAACGACAACGACAACGACAACGACAACGACAACGACAACGACAACGACAACGACAACGACAACGACAACGACAACGACAACGACAACGACAACGACAACGACAACGACAACGACAACGACAACGACAACGACAACGACAACGACAACGACAACGACAACGACAACGACAACGACAACGACAACGACAACGACAACGACAACGACAACGACAACGACAACGACAACGACAACGACAACGACAACGACAACGACAACGACAACGACAACGACAACGACAACGACAACGACAACGACAACGACAACGACAACGACAACGACAACGACAACGACAACGACAACGACAACGACAACGACAACGACAACGACAACGACAACGACAACGACAACGACAACGACAACGACAACGACAACGACAACGACAACGACAACGACAACGACAACGACAACGACAACGACAACGACAACGACAACGACAACGACAACGACAACGACAACGACAACGACAACGACAACGACAACGACAACGACAACGACAACGACAACGACAACGACAACGACAACGACAACGACAACGACAACGACAACGACAACGACAACGACAACGACAACGACAACGACAACGACAACGACAACGACAACGACAACGACAACGACAACGACAACGACAACGACAACGACAACGACAACGACAACGACAACGACAACGACAACGACAACGACAACGACAACGACAACGACAACGACAACGACAACGACAACGACAACGACAACGACAACGACAACGACAACGACAACGACAACGACAACGACAACGACAACGACAACGACAACGACAACGACAACGACAACGACAACAACAACAACAACAACAACAACAACAACAACAACAACAACAACAACAACAACAACAACAACAACAACAACAACAACAACAACAACAACAACAACAACAACAACAACAACAACAACAACAACAACAACAACAACAACAACAACAACAACAACAACAACAACAACAACAACAACAACAACAACAACAACAACAACAACAACAACAACAACAACAACAACAACAACAACAACAACAACAACAACAACAACAACAACAACAACAACAACAACAACAACAACAACAACAACAACAACAACAACAACAACAATAACAATAACAATAACAATAACAATAACAATAATAATAATAATCATCATTTGATTTTATTGTTATCGGTAAAAATTATTTTTCATATTAAATACAATGAATAATAACTGTTTTATGCTGATAATGAAGTGAAACAATACAATATTGAAAATTGTAATCATTTTTTGGCTGTAAAGTTCAAAATCAACCTGTCGTTCAAGGCGTCATTTAAGGCTGACCTATTTTTTCTCTCGGACCTACGACAATTCTGCCAATCAATGCCAAAAGACTGCGATCTTGAGTTGAAACAGGATAGGTTCTATGAGCATTAAATTATTTAGGAGAGATACTTCTATGGTCAGGTGAACAGCTCCATATCGTAATAGGAGGGTAACTCCCAAGTGCAACTAGTTGAGTTCTTCAACTAGGGTTAAATAATTATTTATTATTTCTTACCTTAATACAGAAACTCTCCTAGTAGTTGTAGTAGATGTTGATCCCTCAGTCACTGTTGTTGAAGTGGATGCTCTCTGTCTGAAACCCTTGCCTCTTAAATAGCTAAAGTTGCACTGATTAACCCTATGAATACCATCTCGTGCCAAACTTCTTTATAATATAACTATGACTAAGAATTTTTTCACTCGAAGGAAAATCAATGCTTTCGCGGGAATCATGAACTTATTTTCACGCGAATAAAAAACAATGTTTTCGTGGGAACAAACAAATTATTTTCACGCGAATAAACACCAATGCTTTCGCGGGAATAACAAACTTATTTTCACGCGAATGAAAACCTTTGTTTTTGCGGGAATAAAAAATTTATTTTCACGCGAACAAAAACCAATGTTTTCGCGGGAATCAAGAACTTATTTTCACGCGAATAAAAACAATGTTTTCGCGGGAACAAACAAATTATTTTCACTGGAATAAACACCAATGTTTTCGCGGGAATAACAAACTTATTTTCACGCGAATAAAAAAACAATGTTTTCGTGGGAACAAACAAATTATTTTCTCGCGAATAAACACCAATGCTTTCGCGGGAATAACAAACTTATTTTCATGCGAATGAAAACCTTTGTTTTTGCGGGAATAAAAACTTTATTTTCACACGAACAAAAATCAATGCTTTCGCGGGAATCAAGAATTTATTTTAGCACGAATAAAAACCAATGTTTTTGCAGGAATAAACAAACTATTTTCACGCGGATAAAAAACAATATTTTCGTGGGAATAAACAAATTATTTTCACGCGAATAAACATCAATGCTTTTGTGGGAATGACAAAATTATTTTCACGCGAATGAAAACCTTTGCTTTCGCGGGAATAAAAAATTTATTACACACGAATTAAAACCAATGCTTTTGCGGGAATCAAGAATTTATTTTAGCACGAATAAAAACCAATGTTTTCGCGGGAATCAACAAATTATTTTCACGCGGAGAAAAAACAATGTTTTCGCGGGAATAAACAAATTATTTTCACGCGAATAAACACCAATGCTTTCGCGGGAATAACAAAATTATTTTCACGCGAATGAAAACCAATGCTTTCGCGGGAATACAAAATTAATTTTCACACGAAAAAATTGGTTTGTTTTTCATGTTTCATCCGCGTGAAAATAATTATTTTATTCCCGCGAAAGCATTGGTTTTCCTTCGCGTGAAAAAATGCTTAGTCATAGTTATATTATAAAGAAGGTTGTCACGAGATGGTATTCATAGGGTTAATCAGTGCAACTTTAGCTATTTAAGAGCTTGTGTTTTCACACAGAAAGCATCCAGTTCTACAACAGCTAGCGAAGACGCAACATCTACATAGCAACTACTACATCTACTTGAAATGATAGAAAGACCTCCAGTCAATAAGGTGAGAATCACTAAATAATTATTTAACATGTATTGGCAAAAATATCAACTAGTTTTGCTATAATGCTTCAGAAAGTTAATTTTATGTATTAATCATTTGTTATTATTAATGTTTTAGTTTTACCTAGATCAACTAGATCAACTAGTTTTACCATAACGTATCAGAAAAGTTATTTATTCTCTTCAAATATTTTTTAAAGTCTAACTATCCGTTACCTAGTTTTTTATTTTTTTCCAGTCAACTTCTCACTGAATGCTCTGAATATGAATGATGACCACAATATCTCATACCTCACAACATTCGAACCATACTCTGATGATAAAGACAATATTCCTCCTGATTCACCTATAATAAGGAGGAAACTAAAAACAATTCGACGAAAGCCATGGGATTCAGATAGAAAGAAAATGATTGACTATGCTTGAACTTTGAAAGTGTGATCTATTTCACATCTTTCCGGAGAATCAACTAGTACAGCTGATTTCTTGGTGATAAGCTAAGAATTAATAAAAAAAGTATTTAATAGAAGTTAAAATGTAATTATTTTACCATACTGTTTAATCATCCTATATAGAAAAGCTTTTTATAATTGTTTTACATTACTTTTTAATCACCTATACTAATACATAGCTCTTTATTTTAGTTCATTATGAAATCAAAAGCAGTAAGAGTAAAAGACTTCCTCCTGGAGATCTATCATCAATACATCAGAGAAGATGTTATTGTCCAGGAGAAGGCAATGTACCCACTCTCATTTCAAAATATGTCATTATGTATTACAGAACATTTACTGCAGACACTATATATCTTCATACACTTTATTTAAGGTTTTCTATTGCAATTATTTACCAAATACTCCTCTCTCCTCTCTTGCAGTTATTTCCCAAATACTGTAAATTTTAACCATCTAGAGGACTAATTTGGTGATTTTCCATCATATTTTATAGCGTTCAATATACTTCTTATGTAATAAATGTATATTATTCAATGTAGATGTAAATATACCCATAAATATGTACATAATTATCCATATATACATGAATGTATAGAAAACTAAAAAATCTCTCTCTCTCCCTCTCCCTCTCCCTCTCCCTCTCCCTCTCTCTCTCTCTCTCTCTCTCGCTCTCTCGCTCTCTCGCTCTCTCGCTCTCTCGCTCTCTCGCTCTCTCGCTCTCTCGCTCTCTCTCTCTCTCTCGCTCTCTCGCTCTCTCGCTCTCTCGCTCTCTCGCTCTCTCGCTCTCTCGCTCTCTCGCTCTCTCGCTCTCTCGCTCTCTCGCTCTCTCGCTCTCTCGCTCTCTCGCTCTCTCGCTCTCTCGCTCTCTCGCTCTCTCGCTCTCTCGCTCTCTCGCTCTCTCGCTCTCTCGCTCTCTCGCTCTCAAGATGCCATCCGAGTTCGAATTATGTCAAAAAATTATCAAAACTTAAATGCCATACATTCAAAATCTAGATGCCATATGAGTTAAAACTAAGTAAAAAAATTATCAAAAACTTAAATGCCATTTAAACGCCTTATGAGTTCAAATTAAGTAAAAAAATTATCAAAAACTTAAATGCCACTTAAACGCCTTATGAGTTCAAATTAAGTAAAAAAAATTATCAAAACTTAAATGCCACTTAAACGCCATACAATATTAACTCGGCGAATCTATTCAACTCCGTAACCCATTGAATTCACCTCGGAATTCAATCCACAAAAAAACACTTGGTAGGGAAATCTGCTCATATATTACTACTTATATCATAACACAATAATGTATTTATACCATAACACAATAATGTATTTATATCATAACACAATAATGTATTTATATCATAACACAATAATATATGTACTAATGTGGATCTGCTAGAGCATTGGTTCACTTTAATTGTTGACAAAAGTTTCATAAATCAGCAATGGCTTCTCTTCATCACGAGTTTGGCTGTTATTGAAAACAACCTGATAAGAGCGCATTCCATTTCAAGGGCTATGCCAACATGAATGATAAAGATGGGTTTATTATATTTACATTGCATGTAATCCTGATAACAACCCAGCCATGTTTGTGAGCTAATTTTGTAATCCGTCATACCAACGCATTGCAACGAGTCTTATCGCACAACAAAATGCAGTGTACAACACTAAGTCAGCTATGGAAACCATCTTTGTCAAATCCGACTGGCAGTGGCAAGTCCTAAAATTTAGCTTGTTTCCTCACCATAAGCATTGCTGTACATTTACCATCTATCCCTAGAAATATGCCACTGTGCGATCACATTCTAAAAGGGCTATTTACTGTACTTACAGTCAAATTTCCCTCATGTGGTTGTTGAATGGGAGGTTTAAAGCTTATATCTGTTAAAAACTACGATAGGTCACAGCTGTTTGAATGAAAGAGCTGACTTTCTCAAATAAAAAATACTTTTAACAGCAACTAGTGTAATCTTCAGTAATTGTATGGACTTCATTTCCTTGATCACAATTCCGTTGATAGAGACCTCAATTTACAAATATCGGTTACAAAGTTGACCCTCGAGTTTACAGACACTAAACATGGGCTTTCAGGTTGTGTTCCAAATAATTAATATACAAGCAGTTTTTAATGATTAAGTTATCATGAACAATGTTCCTTGAAAACTTAAAAAACAAGCAAAAGAGTTCCACACCATGTTTGGGCTAACTTATCTTGTTCTAGCTTACGCTCATGTGAGCTTGTTGCACACTCCGTTAAATGCCAGTAAGCTTTTACTTAATTGGTCAGTGTCTGTAATGCCTCTAATGCAGAGTGTTTGGTACTGAAGCTATAGAATCTATAGGCTTCCATGTCAATATAAGAAGCGGCAAAATTTTTGTGATTTGCTATTTTTAATCCGTAGTGACAACAGCATGCATTTCTATAACTAAACATTTTACTGGCCTTTGGTATTTCAGGTTCGAAGGTGAGACAGAAACAGCTGCGGTGAAAGTGTGGTTTAGTGCAATATAGCCGACTAGCATTTCTGGTTGTTTTTTATTATTGTTTTCTTGCAATGTATAAAAGTTGACAGAGAAAAAAGTTATAACAAAGTAGTTTATTGGCAAGGAAATTTGTGTGATGATGAAGGATTTTCGAGGCTCACTGGTTGTTATTGAATGAATGATTAAAATAATAACAATAAATCATAATAAACAATAACAAATAGATAATAATTTATTAACATCCACAATAAAACTTTTTTTTTCAAGATTTTGCTGATACACTACTATTTATTATTATTTGATACTATTACCATTAATTACCAAATGCAAAAGTTCATTCATTTCTGTCCAGTTGTATTGCCCAATAAACAATTGGGTAACAAGCCACAAACAATTGCTGCTGGCATTATTGCTACACAACCTGATGGCATGATGCTTGTTACTACTAGATAATTTACAACTTGCGTACGCCAAAGTATGCTTGTTTTTATATAATTGGGAGCTTCATTAGCGTTTCCATGAGAAGGAAATTCTTGGTGCTAGACTTATCGCCAAAAATTTCGTTAAATTTTATCAACATATATTTGCACTAAAGTTTGGTGACCAATGTAGAGATAAAGGTGTTAACATGGCAAACATTCCTTTGCGCTATACTTTTCGCTAAATATATCGTGACGTGGAAACCTACTCTATAGTGATAAGGAGTACTAGATTATAATGTGGGTGTGTGGTAACATCACTGGCATTACTGCTTGTACTTCTTCTAGTGGAGGTTTATATTCTACTTACTTGTTGGCTCTTGCATGGCTCACAACAATCTAAAAGCTGTCTGTTGTAACTGAACCTATTATAGCAGGTGAGTCAAGTTTAAGGCAGGCTTTGATACAAATCGGGAGTGATCACAAAATGTTTTATAAAATGCCGTAGGTAGAATTTAGATTCCCCAATCTAGAGCAATACAGAGAGAAAGTGGCCAGCAATCCTGTGATTTAGCCAAAGGCTGTTCAGTTTATAGACAAATGTTGAGGTAATGTTTGGGATTTTATTGCCGGGGCATCTTCTTAACTAGTAAATGGCCTCATTTCATCTTTTCTAGACAAAACAAAGTTTGGGAAGGGATTGCTTTATCCTCCGTGTGCAACTAGGTTGTTTACACAAAATAGCAATGTTCTTTAACTATCATGTTTGGTTTTAAAGTTTTATTGAAACTGACAACATTGCAGCAATTGGATATTTTCTCTTATGAAGTTTAAGGTGACTTTATAGCAAGTGAAACTAATTCAATGCAACAGACATTGTGAATCTTTTTCTGCACTCATCTGTCAATTTATATGCGTGACTGGCCTGATTTGTTTTGTGCACGCTGCAAAGCATGGTAGCATAGACCCAAATTTGTGGTGGAGTGACTTTGTACCAGATAATTGTGGTGGAGTGACTTCGTACCAGATATTTGTGGTGGAGTGACTTCGTACCAGATATTTGTGGTGGAGTAACTTCGTATTAGAAATTTGTGGTAGAGCGACTTCGTACCAGATATTTGTGCTGGAGTGACTTCGTACCAGATATTTGTGCTGGAGTGACTTTGTACCAGATATTTGTGGTGGAGTGACTTCGTACCAGATATTTGTGGTAGAGTGACTTCGTACCAGATAATTGTGGTTGAGTGACTTTGTACCAGATATTTGTGGTGGAGTGACTCCGTACCAGATAATTGTGGTGGAGTGACTTCATACCAGATATTTGTGGTGGAGTGACTTCGTACCAGATATTTGTGCTGGAGTGACTTCGTACCAGATATTTGTGGTGCAGTGACTTCGTACCAGATATTTGTGCATGAACATCTAGTTTTTGTATCACCGACCCTTCAAACACGTGGTTAGTCAGCTGTTTTCTTAACCATTTTAAATATTCGAACTTGTCATAGTTTCTATTAACAAACCCCATAAACAAATTTAGTTTTAGCTGGCCGAATCTACCATCATTTTTTTCCAAAACATTAAACCAAGCGGAAACATAGCAGTAGTAATATATGAGCAGATCTCCCTACCAAGTGTTTTTTTGTGGATTAAATCTTGGAGGTTATGCAATGGGTTACGATGTTGGATGAATTCGCCGAGTTTATATTGTATTTCCTTTGAGGGGTACTTGAGTGGCATTTGAGTGGCAATTAAGTGGCATTTGAGTTTTGATTATTTTTTTACTTAATTTGAACTTATAGCATATAGATTTCGAAGGCATGACATTCAAGTTTTGATAATTTTTTTACATAACTCGAACTCATATGATAATTTGAGAGAGAGGAGAGAAGAATGAGGAGATATAACTACATTGAATCAATATATGATTATATACATTTATTACATAATAAGTAGCAAAATATTCTTGTATAATATAGCTAGAGTTAGTAAATACTAAGTAATACAAAGCACTACAACTTGTAATGACAATCAATGGATGATAGTCTTTTTCTTTACAATGTCGTCATTGTTGTACTGATGTTATAACTTAGGAAGGAAGACTTCTGTTCTATGTACTTTTGATTCCATAATGAACTAAAATAAAAAGTTATGTATTAGTATAGAATGATTAAACAAAAATGTAAAATAATTACATGAATTTGAATTATAGTTCTTTTTACATTGGTTAGGTAGCATTATATAGTAAAGGGAAGTAACTCACCAAGTTATATTGTTCGGTTTGTTTTTTCTTGAGCATAATTTTCATCAAGTGTTTTTGATTCTCTCTCTTCTATCTAAAGCAAAACAAAAAATAATTGCTTCATAAATAAATATTATCTAATTGGAAGTATTACTTATATCAGTTAGTTTACGTTAAATAAAAATACTCACTATGTTGTCTTGTCTGACATGCTCTTTTTGAATATAGTTTTCACCAGGGGGTGTTGGTTCTCTCAAAGATGTAGAAGATGTGTTTCCCACTCCCATTGAAAGCACTAAGACCTTGTTCTCAACAACCTCATCTGTAGTAAAGTACTTCATCTGGTTGGAATCATCAAGTTTGTTGGATAGGTTTTGAGCCGTTTCTATCGCTTGTAATGCTGTGAATGTGATTATATCATGTCGATGATAACCAAATCTACTAACTTCACGATTTCTTACAAGTATGACTCCTGTTCCAATTCGTTTGACGTTGCTAGCATGTTTTTCAGGTATATATAGAACTCCCATCATCAAACCATCATATTGCAAACATCTGTAGTTTACAAGTAGCGCATCCATCACCACTTCTCCATTAGGTAATGTTAGCTGAGTTGATATTTGAGGAGATTCAAAACTGATTACACTTCCAACAGCAAATTGAGAGAGTGTTGCGATACGAACCATACTGATCAACTGAGTAGGTGTTTTTTTTTTTTATTAATCTACTTAGCTGTTTAGCTTCCTCAAGGGAAATATTGGATGGGAAGTTGATAGGGTGAAAGATTGGATGCTTGTCTGAATCGAATCCCATAAAAACCGCCAGTTTTGGAACATCTGGTTGTGTTGGAGCTAATTTGTTGTAATCCTCATTTCTCACCATAGACCTCACTTGCCGTCTGTTGCCAAATGTTTCGACATTGTAGCGGATAATGCATAAGTTTTTATATACATCCTCAGTTGGTCTTTCGATGGAGATTATCTCGAGAAGTGATGGCGTTTGATTTAAGTGAAGTGGTTGAAACCTTCCAATCATTACTCTGTCATTGGTATCGCAAGAATTGAGCAAACTAGCAGCATTTTTTGACAAGCAGGAAAGATGAGAAGGAGATGGTGCTTTCAAAGTCCAAGTATAGTCAATCGTTTTATTTCTATCCGAATCCCATGGCTTTGGTCGAATTGTGTTCAGTTTCCTTTTTATTATATGTGAATCAGGAGGGATATTTTCTTTATCATCAGAGTATGGTTCGAATGTTGAGAGAAATGAGGTATTACGGTCTTCATTCATATTCAGAGCGTTCAGTCAGAAGTTGGAACTGAAAAGAGAGTAAAAATTATGTAACAGATGACTGGAATTTGAAAAATATTTTGAAAAGAATAAACTAACTAGATATTTATAAAATAAACACATAATCAAAACCATAATAATTTTTCTGATGCATTATGGTGAAACTATTTGATCTTTTATTAATAAAAACAAAATATTAAAACATAAAATTAACTTTCTGAAGTATTATAGCAAATCTAGTTGAAGTTTTTTATCAATATATGTTAAAGAATTATTTAGTGATTCTCACCTTATTGAATGAAAGTTTTTCTATAGTTTCAAGTAAATGTAGTAGTTGCTGTGTAGATGTTGCTTCTTTGCTAGCTATTGTAGAACTGGATGCTTTCTGTGTGAAAACAGTGGTTCTTAAATAGCTAAAGCTGTACTAATTAACCCTATGAAAAAACATCTCGTGAAACCTTCTTTATAATATATCTATGACTCAGCAGTTTTTCACGCGATATTCCCGCGAAAGCATTGGTTTTTATTCCCGTGAAAATAAAATTTTCACTCCCGCGAAAGCAACGGTTTCCATTCGCGTGAAAATAAAGTATTTATTCCCGCGAAAGCATTGGTTTGTATTCGCGGGAAAATAAAATCTTTATTCCCGCGAAAGCAACGGTTTCCATTCGCGTGAAAATAAGTTATTTATTCCGGCGAAAACATTGGTTTGTATTCGCGGGAAAATAACATTTTTATTCCCGGGAAAACATTGGTTTGTATTCGCGTGAAAATAAAATATTTATTCCCGCGAAAGCAACAGTTTCCATTCCCGTGAAAATAAATTATTTATTCCCGCGAAAGCAATGGTTTGTATTCGCGGGAAAATGAAATTCTTATTCCCGCAAAAGCAACAGGTTCCATTTGCGGGAAAATGAATTATTTATTCCCGCGAAAACATTGATTTGTATTTGCGGGAAAATAAAATATTTATTCCCGCGAAAGCAACAGTTTCCATTCGCGTGAAAATAAATTATTTATTCCAGCGAAAGCATTGGTTTGTATTCGCGGGAAAATAGAATGTTCATTCCCGCGAAAGCAACAGGTTCCATTCGCGGGAAAATAAATTATTTATCCCCGCGAAAACATTGGTTTGTATTCGCGGGAAAATAAATTATTTATTCCCGCGAAAAAATTGATTTGTATTCACGGGAAAATAAAATATTTATTCCCGCGAAAGCAACAGTTTCCATTCGCGTGAAAATAAATTATTTATTCCCGCGAAAGCATTGGTTTGTATTCGCGGGAAAATAGAAAGTTCATTCCCGCGAAAGCAACAGGTTCCATTCGCGGGAAAATAAATTATTTATTCCCGCGAAAACATTGGTTTGTATTCGCGGGAAAATAAAATATTTATTCCCGCGAAAGCAACGGTTTCCATTCGCGTGAAAATAAATTATTTATTCCCGCGAAAGCATTGGTTTGTATTCGCGGTAAAATAAAATCTTTATTCCTGCGAAAGCAAAAGGTTCCATTCGCGGGAAAATAAACTATTTATTCCCGCGAAAGCATTGGTTTGTATTCGCGGGAAAATAAAATTTTTATTCCTGCGAAAACATTGGTTTGTATTCGCGGGAAAATAAAATATTTATTCCCGCGAAAGCAACAGGTTGCATTCGCATGAAAATGAAATATTTATTCCCGCGAAAGCAACGATTTCCATTCACGTGAAAATAATGCTGATTCATAGCGGTGCAACTTAAGCTATATAAGAAGCACTGTTTTCATACAGAAAGCATTCACTTCATTGTTAGTAACTGAAGGAACAAGATCTACTACATCATCATCTACTACAGCACTCCTTCTTTATCATTTGAATTACATAGGAAACAGCTGAAGTTCAAACAACTATGTGTATAATTCATCTAATTCAAAGAAAACGAGTCTTCATTTGTGATGTAAGTATCTATATTTTGTTTTAATTGTAATCAATTTAAACGTGAAGACATTTTCTGAAAAAAAACAAGATTATTCACTATTTAAGATATCAAAAAATGTTGTAAGTTTTAATTATGATTTATTATTATTATTTCAGGACTTCAAAATGAAAAAAAGTTCTCCTTCATCCGAATTTTATAGAAAGCAGCTCAAGTTCAACCAACTAGGAATATCATTCATTTAATTCAAAGAAAGACAAGTCTTCATTTCTGATGTAAGTATTTACATTCTATTACAATAGTAATCAATTCAAGTATATTGAAAAAAAATTGAAACCTTAGTCTTTTTTTATTTTTTTGCTATAAAGCATTATCATTTTTTTTTTAGAATAACAACGAACTAGATCAAAGGAAAAGAACTTTCCAACAAAACTTCAACTTGAGTAATAACTGAAGCTACTACTTATATTATATATAAATAATGTGTCGAGTAACAAACAACAGATATGTAGCAAACACTATTTATAATGAAAAAAGAGAAATGCAAAAAACTCGGAATTGTTTTGAAAATACTAAAGACTGCGCTGAATGGATAGATGATAGTTTACTCGTTACTTCATCGTTGTTTTTACAACGAGCTTTTCCTGATACCACTGCAATAACTTATGTCGTCGCAACTTATCCGGATAATCACTGTAGTCTTTTGTCATTAAAATTACAAAAAACTATTGCACAACTTTCCCCAACGGACTTTTTCAAGTTTATTTACAATGAACTCTCTTTTTATGAAAGAGAGACTTTAATGCTTGATGAAAGTTATCGAAGAAAATCATTTCTTACAAATTGGAGACGAGTAGGTAAACATTGTGGTGAAAACATGGCTGGAGCTGGTTTCTATAACCTTGAAAAAGACAACGCTGTTCGATGTGCTTTTTGCCAAGGGGTATTACTAAACTGGAAGGATGAAGAATAACATCCGATGAAAGAACATGCTAAAAGTTTTCCGTTTTGTCGATTTGTTAGAGGATTTAACACTCACAATCGTGTGTATAGACCTAGGAAACTACTAGCAGATGAAATGAAAAACATCTCAATTGTCAAAAGTTATACGATGGAAGAACAAAAAACTAGAAGAGGAGATTTAACTGCAGAAGTATTACCTCTAGGTATATCAATTGATCGTGCTGGTACACCACGTTTTGCTACTGAAACATCTAGAGAAGACAGTTTCAAACAATGGAAGGGTAAAGTCTCCATGAAACTCCTTTCCAATGCAGGTTTCTACTATACTAAGTTCGGAGATAGTGTAAAATGCTTCTTTTGCTCAGGTGAACTTAAAGAATGGGAAGAGAGTGATCTACCGTGGGAGGAACACTGTCGATGGTTCCCAGACTGTAATTTTTTACTCAGCAGTAAAGGTGAAGAGTATGTTGAGGATGTTTACATGCGAACGGAAAAAGGCAAAAGGTGTAAGCTACGGGTTGAAAAATATCGAGAAAAAGTAAAACAAATAACGCACAACAATGACACCAAAGAAATGAAACTTATTTGCAAAAAACTAGGATACAGTCAAAACGATATCGAACAAGTTTTAGTGTTAAATGGAAAACATTTTGAGCGAATAGGTTTTATGATTGAAGCCTTACATACTTTTGAAAATGATTTTACATCTGTTGAGAATTCGTCAACACTGTTAAAAAATGATGCTAAATCAATTGATTCGTTAAAAAAAGATAAAGATCAGCCTAAGCAAAGCAAACTCGCTCAATGTGTGTCTGAGTCACATGAAAAAAAAGTAATTGCAAATCATATCTCTCTTCCATGTGGTCATCTCATTTACTGTAGTAAGTGTAAGGAAAAAGCACTTACTGAATGCTCATCAGAAGTAAAACCTTGCCCAATCGATGGTTGTCAGGTTGAAATTAAAGCATTTATGAAGATCTACATGAGCTCGCATAACAATTAACCTCAAAAAAAAGAAAAAGTAATGAATGATTAAATAGGTATTTCAATTTGAAAACGAATCATTCGCGTTTTAAAATTTAACGGGCTAACAACAAATATGTTACGAGTTGAAGACTTTGCTCACCAAGAAGCTTCCGATGCTATAGGACCTAAGACTTTTTTGGCTGAGGTTTCTGATGAAATGTTGAGGATTTATTTTACGGAAGAATGTGTATACTGTGCACTAGGAGGAAGCTTTTACAAGCAAGCAACCAATCTATCACTACTAAACTGTTACTGTTCACACGTTGATGATAAATGTATCACTTGTAAAAGATATGCTGAAATGGTTGAAGGTGCTACACCCACCAAAAAAAAATTGGGTGATGCTCTCAACTGGATTGACAGAAGACAAGTTTTGATAAACGCTAAAATGGGTTTTTTGGTGCATGATGAATGGATTAATGCTTTTTTGGATCTTTCCTCTGATGATTTGAAGTCTCCCTTTATGTTAACAAATTTGAGAGCACGATTAAATCCCTACCTATTACCTACTAGTCAGAGCAAGCTGGCTTATCAACGTCTAAAGGATAAATTACTTGCGATAGCAGAAGGATATCCATATGCTTATACTCCTGATGAAAAAGAAGACTCAGTCAACCCGATAATACCTATTGATTCGACAAGTATATCTGAGGACTCATAAAAGAACTGCTACAAAAAATGTTGCTTCATTTATCTCTGAACTACAGAAGAAACATGAGTGGAAAAACTGAAGGATTCAAGTCAATTGCTACATTGGCTGATTTTGTTCCTAAGTTCATAAGGACTCATTTTGAACACATTCCTTTAGAGCGTTCGAATCCTCTTTTTGTTCAACTCATCACCGAAGAAGTATTTTATTTTGTGTTAGGATTCAATCTAGTTCGTAAATCAATACAAAGCATGCTTTTGAGCTGTAATTGTATTTCAAGGGCAAATCCTCTCGAATGCTTAAACTGTTCTAGGAGCTTTGATCCAAAAGTATGCTGTCCGCAAGACAAGTTGATAAATTTTGAAGATCTCGAAAGAGCAATCGAACTGATTGATATAAAGCAATGTTTGAAAGATGCTGATCTGGGTGATTTGATAGATATTTCGATTTTAAGAGGTTTGACTTCATTTCGCTGGACAGGAACACATGTTCTTTTGTCTCAATCTCGATTGGAACCATACTTACATTTTGGTAACCACTTTGATGAGATTGTTTTACATCTTCAAAATCAGCTGAGAGAGCTGAACAAGCCACTAGCCGCTTACGTATAAATAGAAAGAACATCAAGAAAGAAAGTATTCAACTTTCAACACTGAAAGCAAAAACATTTTAAAAAATGAGCTGCGTATTCATCTTGCTACTGGCACTAACATTTCCCAATGTTAGTGGAGTATTCTATACCAATGAAATTGATGAATGTATAGCCGGAGCTATGGATAAAAATGATGTCTTGGTTTTTTCACCTTTCGAAAGGACTATACGATATAAAGATGAAAATGGAACAAACTGTGTGCGACTCTACCCTCCTGACTTATTATATTGTGGTTTTTTCATCCCTCAAAGCGCTTCTTGGATCTGCAAGAGCACAACTTGTGGTAATTCAACAAAATACGTTTTGAATCAAGAGGAATGTGAACTAGGTATTACAAATAATACGGAAGGACTTACTCAAAATACAAAAGTATATCGAAATGGGGATTTATGTGCATTTCAATACATTGGCGGACGTGTGATCTGTCCAATGAGAAGACGATTTATGACATACAAATTTGCATGCATGCCATGTGTTCATTCCGATCATTCGATCAAAAAGGAACCAAAACCAGTTAACATCACTCTCATCAAAGATTCATCACTTTCGACTTTTGACAGTTTCAAAACTAGCGAAGTGTTTTATAGCAACAAAATTGATAAATGTCTAGCTGGAGTTATGGAAAAAAACGATGTCTTGGTTTTTTCACCTTTTGAAAGAACTATACGATATAAAGATGAAAATGGGGAAAACTGTGTGAGACTCTATCCTTCTGACTATATATATTGCGGTTTTTTCATCCCTCGAAACGCTTCTTGGATCTGTAAGCGTAAAGATTCTACAGATATCAAGGAGTCAATTCCAGCTAACATCACTACCATCACTACCATCAATGATATCGAAGGTGTAAATGAGGAATCAAATCCAGCTAACATCACTAACATCAGTAAAATCGAAGGTGTGAATTCAACATTTTCGAGTTTCGACAGTTTCAATGTCAGCGAAGTATTTTATGCCGACGAAATCGATGAATGTATAGATGGAGTTATGGAAAAAAATGATGTCTTATTTTTTTCACCTTTTGAAAAGAGTATTCGATATAAAGATGAAAATGGAACAAACTGTGTGAGACTCTATCCTTCCAACTATTTACATTGCAGTTTTATTATCGCTCAAAACGCTTCTTGGATCTGCAAAAGCAGAACTTCTACAGATACCCTGACCTGCAATACGCCAACAAAATACACTCTGAATCAGGAGGAATGTGCAATAGGGGTTAAAAATAATACGGAAGGTCTTACTCAAAATACAAAACTATTTTGGAATGATAAATTATGTGTATTTGAATCCAACACCTCACGTTTGATTTGCCCACCAACAGAAGAGTTTGAGACAACCAACTTTGCATGTGTGGAATGCAATCATTTGACCAACGAGAGGTCGAAAATAGCTACTATCATCACTAACATCAATGGTATTGAAGGTGTAAATTTGTCATTTTCGAGTTTTGAAAGTTTAAAATCTATTCAAAACAAGATTATCATCAGCATCACATGTCAAGGAGATAACAAAGACAAATGCGATCCCAAAGTTATATATATAGAACTTTAGTTGGACCATATTAACCAAAGTCCACCTAAATGCAAGACAGTTAACTCTAGACGATGAAAGCATAAACTAGGTTAAAAGTCTCTCTCTCTCTGAATAAAAATGAAATATCGAATCTATCTTCTATTATTCCCAATCCTAAGCGGTTATTGTCCTGCAACAGAGATTCAACCATTCACTTTATCTCAAACAGCTTCCGGATGCTTTTGGGGAATTCTTAATATGGAAGCGGTTAATTCAGCAACTCATATTTTAGGAAAAAACTTAAAATATCGTATGCTTAAACTCACACGTTTCATGCAGTTTTCTCTCCAACGTAGAACCTGTGACACTTATGATATGTGGCCTCAAGAATACTTTGTTTGCAAAACCGATGAAGCTTTAAATTACATTCGTTTATATGACAAGGGATTACTACGTACGATTCGAAGAACAACTTCAACAATCACCACAACTCCGCAGACAACGACGACAACAAAAATTACAAACGAGTCACTAGTTCCAGCTTTATCACCATCAATTCCATCTCTTCCACAAGCTCTGGGTTTAGTCGATTTAATTTTGGAACAGCCAAGCCCTACAAACTCTACTATATACAATTATGAAGAAATCGAAACAACTACTGATTGTGTGTGTGATAGATACATCATATGCGAAAACAATTCAGCAGCAATTACAAATTCAACACCATCGATTTATAGAGTTTTTATTTATAATGACTTGGAGGATTTTTCAAAACTTTCTCTATCTATATTGGAAGATAGTAAACTTAAACTTGAAGAAAATCTTGTCATCGTGATTGAACCTGAATGTGATGATATTTCTTGTAAAGTCATCAAATACTTTACAAATTAAAAAGTTTTTAAAGACTTTAACACTATATATTCATCCTATTACACTTTATTATGATATATATATTTTATTACATTCTCCAGTAAGCAAATAATGTAATACTTATTATGTAATAATAAAACTATAACAATAACTATAGCTTTGTAGATGGTTATATCATATACAAAAACAATTCAGTGGCAATTACAACTCCATCAAAAATATTGTCATATGAGTGCCATACATTCAAAATCTATATGCCGTATAAGTTCAAATCAAGTAAAAAAATAATCAAAACTCAAATGCCACTTAAATGCCACTCAAATGCCACTCAAATACCTCTCAAATGAAATACAATATAAACTCGGCGAATTCACCCAACGTCGTAACCCATTGCCTCAACCCCAAGGTCAGAACCACAAAAAAACACTTGGTAGGGAGATCTGCTCATATATTACTACTCATAGCAGTGTAAGTTTATTCTATGAAATAACATGGTTGGGGTTTTAGAGGCATTACCATAGCTTGTTATAGTGAAGTATCTGTGACTTTCTACCGAAGTAAACATATTATACATACAATGCACTAGTAGTTTAACTTTGGAGCAGATGAGGGTAGGCCACATCGTAGTACAAGATAAGAGGATTATTCTAGCTGAACCACACCTGGTTGTGTTGATCAATGCCAGTAGTATATAGGTAGCAGATGAGGGTATGCATTGATGTACGACTGTGGGTAGACGGTTACTCTATCAGTAATACATCCAACGGTCTCGATAAGTATGAGAATTTCTTGTAGCGTAGATGAGGGCACCGATGGTTGTAGGAAATGGGGAGTTGATCACTCTAACACTCTATACCTGACAGCCTTGATCATTACCTGTAGTACATAGGGAGAAGATGATTTAATGTTAAATGTAGTATATGCAGTCCTTTATCATAGTTTATGAGGGCCCTGAAAGAAATAACTTTTCAAGCATAAACCTGAAGAGTTAATTAGGACAATCGGGTTCTCCTGGTCCCTAAGATGCCTTTTTGTGAGCATCAGGTGCTAGGAGAACCCTGTAGGTGCTTTTTTATGTGCAAAAAGTTTATAATCCTGGTTTGTAGATTGATAATAATTAGTGTAATATGAGCAGATCTGCAGATCTCCTGGTTCTAGAGCCTTTTTGAGCGCCAGGTGTTCATGAAAATGGTTCAGGCACCTTTTTGTGTGCACCAGGTGTTAATTATGCCAGTTGACATTGGAGTGTTTCTATATTGTATACGATTACCATTATCATCTAAGTATTTATTGTGTGGCGGTTGTTTGCATTGGGGTTTGCAAGTAGTAATGTAAGAGCAGATCTCTTTCACGGTGTTTAAAGACTAAAAGGTTCTCCTGGTTCCAAGTGTTTTTTTCGTTGGCACCAGTTACCATAAGAACCTGAAGGCTACCTTTTTTGTGTGCACCAGGTGTTATTCGTTAATTTCTAACTTTTTTGTTTGAATTAAGTATTTATTGTGCCGGGTTTGTTTATATTGTGAATTTGTACGGTGTTTTAGATCATATGGTTGAGTATTTTAATTCATGCATGTTTTGTTTTTATACAGGGTTTGTATTGGGTTTTATTGTTGGATCAACGTTGTATAGTTATTGGTATAGTCTTATTACATAGTATTGTATAACAATGAAGTGTTTTGTTATTGTATGGATTTGTTACAAAGGAAAAAATATTGAAATTATGTATTGTGTTTTGTTATAGTCTATTTGTGTAATAGGTAAAATACAATGGATAAAATATATTTAGTAATTATTATAAATCCCGAGTTTTGATAAGATGTCTGCACTAGTTAGGGATAAAGTATATAAGAATATTTGTAATGGTGAAGATAATTTCATAATGAATAGTAGAAATAGTCCACTAGTTATCATCAGCGCTGAGCTCCCCTCCAAACTTCATAAATTCCTCATGCAATAAATCAGCAATATCCCTGTCTGCATCTGATTTTAACAACTCCGATTTTTATTTTCCTCGACAACGAATTTGCTTCCAGCCTTTGCTGCTTGATGTGGAGAGAAAGACGAAATTGAGACGTGTTTGCATTGGCACTAATTTTTTTCCTTTGTAAATTGTCTAACCCGGCGCACATTTTCTAGCTTCTTCGATGTATCTGTTTGGGAAGAGAAGTGTTCTAATTTTTCTTTTTTCATTGTTTTCCAAAACTTGACAAATGCAAATTGCAACAGATTCTTCTCCATTGAATTGATGAGGTATGAATTTTTCAGTGACGCCGATGTAAGGGAAAACGGTGCACTGTTTGAATTTGGTGAGATATTTGATGTTAAAGCTGAGTTTGAGTTCATTCTTGGTCATCATTCTCAATTGTTAGGCTTCAGCAGCAACTTCTCTCATGATAAGGCTTTTTGTGCTAATGCGTTTGAGATTGTAGCAAGTAATAATCTAATTTTTTGGGAATTAGCACCTCACCCAAGTAGACGACATTGTAAGGTAATGGATATTTGGCAAGACTGAAGTTCTCAACTATTCTGCTCGGACAAACTACTCTCTGAAGTTCTCTCACATCCGTCTTGCCATAGTAGGTGAAAAAAAGTAATCACCATATACACCAGTATTGCAATCAACAACAACCACCTCAATAACGGTTGGGGCAACGAGACTCGTTAGCGTTTGAAAAGTTCCGGTCTTTTGCAATTCACTTGCTTTCCACCCTTTAAGAATCTTAGCCATACTTCGAGCATTATCTGCATTGGGCAACGTTTCCTTATCACCCATCTCTTTACGGATTTGATTTGTAGGCACAATCAAGTTGAGGAGAGATCGCGTAGTTTCTGGTGCTTCTTTTGCAACAAGATATTTTCTCTTAGGGACTGTTTTGGTTGTTCTGACCTTGCTTTCTTTTAGAGTTGTGCTAATGAAAGATTTGGAAATTTCATCTATAGTAGTCTAAAAATGAAACAGCAATGTTTGTAATAATATAAGAAAATAAAACAATATGCCTAATTTTAAAAAAAAACAATAAATAATGAGAACCAAGTTGTTTTTTCTTTGACAAAAAATTCAAGTTTGTCATCGCTAAAGACTTCATAGTCGTGAAAGCAAACCATCTAGGTTTTATGAGCAAATCTTTATTAGAGTTCAAACTATCTAAGTCCAATTAGAAATACTTAACTAAAACTTAGATGTTAGCTATCCGATACTTTACAATGCAACTAATTGACTTTTACCAACTGGTGCTAAATAGTTATTTATTAAATTCTACCTTAGCGCTGAGAGCCCTCGTAGTAGTAGTAGTAGATGCTGTAGAACATGTTGTTTCTTCAGACACTGTTGTGGGATTGGATGATTTCTGTGTAAAAACAGGGCTTCTTAAATGGTCAAAGCTGCATCGATTGACCCAAGCTTACAAGCAGTGAGAATGCTCGCTTGAAAAATGCTTTATGACATATAAAAAATCCTACTTGACCAAAAAAGTTTCTTTGCGCCAAAACCCCTTTATAAGATATAACTTTTTCAAAAATGAAAAATAATTTTTTCCCGCGGAAATCAGTTTTTAAGATGAAATACTTTTGTGCAAATAAAAACACTTTCTTTGCGCGGAAATCTTATATAATATGTAAGGATGTTCGCGCAAAGGAACAAACAATTCTTGGCGCAAAAATCCCCTTAGAGTAAATAAGAATTTTTTCGCAAATGCAATAAATTTTCTTCGAGCAAAACTCCCTTTATAATATATAAGACTTTTTGAATAAATGGAAAAAACTCCTCACCCAAAAGTCCCTTTATAGTATTCAAGATTTTCGCGAGAATGGAAAAACTTTTCTTCGTGCAAAAGTCCCTTTGTAATATATAAGATTTCCCCGCAAATAAAAAAAAACTTTTTCAGGCGAAATCCTTTTTATAGCATATAGGGATTTTTTGCAAATGAAAAAAACTTTCTTTCGCGCGAAAATCCCATTATAATATATAAACTTTGTGCGCAAATGGAAAAAGGTTTTTTGACGCGAAAATTCCTTTATAACATATAACGATTTTTGTGCAAATGGAATTAATTTTTTTTACGTGTAACTTCCTTTATAAAATACAAAATATTTGCGCGAATGAAAAGAATTTTTTTTCGCAAAAATCCCTTTATAGTATATCGAGGTTTTTCGCAAGATTGAATCAGTTTCTTTGCTTGAAAATCTCATTTACGATATATGAGATTTTTGGGTGAATCAAGTAAATGCTCTTCAAGCGAAAATACGAGAAAAGATTTTTGTGGGAATGAAACCAAGTTTTTTGCAAGAAAATCTCTTCCATAATATATAAGATTTTCTGGTGATTGTAGAAAACGTTTTTTGAGCGAAAATCTCTTCACAATATAAATTATTTGTCCACAAATGAAACAAAATTTCTTCGAGGAAAAATCCGTTTATGACATATAACACTTTTGAGCAAATAAAAAAGATCGTCTTTGCGCGAAAATCGTTTTATGATATATAAAATTTTTGCGAGAGTGAAACAATTTTTGTTTGCACAAAAGTCCCTTTTTAACCTCTAACATCTTTGAACAAATAAAATAGCATTCTTTGCAACAAAATCTTTTTACAATATACAAGGAATTCCTGGCAGTTGGAATAAACTTTCTTTGAGTGAAAATCCCATTATAATGTATAAGATTTTTTGAATGAACGAAAAAAAGCTCCTTGTAATCCCTTTATAATACATAGGTCATCTCAATCGATCTGCAACACAAAACTAATTTTCTATGCAAAATTGAACTTTCACTGCAATGCTCTGATTTTCTTCCAAACTGTGCAAATCATGTGTGGTGATACTGATTATTGTATTTTAATCTTGTGAACTTGATATTTCTTGATCTTTTGACCTTGAAAGGTCAAATATTCGAAAGTTTTGTTTTTGCTTGATCGGGTTGTAAATTTGTGCAAAAATTCAGTTCCAAATCCTGAATAGATTTCTGATGGCCATTTAAACTATCGCTCAGAATTTTTGACCCTTGACCTCAAAAACGTCACGGTCCAGAAAATTTCGATGTCACTGTTTTGACTTGAAAATTGGTGTGCCACGGAAACTTTCGATGCTGAACCCATCAACCTAGGTTTAAAACATTGGTGGTTACTATCGACCTTGACCATTCAAATATCACATGCTGTATACACATACCAGTACAATCCTTACAGTCACTCAAGTTTTGAAGGTGGGGCTATATTGTATCTAAAATTGTTCATGGCCATCAATGATGTTATCACGTTAATATTTTGGTCACAGCGATCAATTGAGTTTGCATCGAGTTATTTGTCATATATTTAAATTTTATGTAATAGTTATAACAAACAATATGTCAGAAATAAACAATCTTTATCTGCTGCACCCACTCTTCATGCCACATTCTACAAAAACCACAGGACATCAGCATGGAGTAATATGCACCAATAGATGTTGGAATCAACAAATAATAAAGATAAGTTAGTAATTGTTTTTTCAGCGGCTTCTAGAAAAATTCAAAGTAAATCAGAGTGATTGTTGCAAACTCAACTTTATGTCAGAAACAAGCACGTAAACACTTGTAAAACAATACATATACAATTTAATTTGGTTAACGATAGTAGAGGTAGTACTAAACACCTAACATTTCACTAAAAACTTCAATTTATGAAAACTTACAATAGTAATTTTTCTACCAATTGACTTACTACTACTGTGAAAAGTTTTAGGAGTGAAAGGTATTGTTAACATCACATGTGTTTATATGATGAGAAGATGGTAATAAATGATTATAAGTAACCTTAGAATTAATCACCATTGTTGTTGTTACCATTATTACTGTTATTATTATTGTCATAACGATAATAGTAGTAATCATATATTTTCATTCTTTTTTATAACAGTAATGTTAATGAAATGAAAAAATCAATATAAAAAAACAGTTTGTATCAGTAGTGTAGGATTGGCTGCTAAAGAATAGTAACAATTATTACTGATAATTATGAACTAAACTCTACAGCTATATGATTGTATTATCAATTATTTAATGAATTGTTCCATGACATACATTTTTATTGTGATAAAAATAAAAAAAGTAATAAGTTATAGTAAATAATAATAACATTTTTATTATTAATATTATTACTCTTGTAAGTATTACTATTACTGCGATTATAACAATACTGATTAAAATAGTCGTATTGTTATCATAATAACTACAAACTATTGACTGATTGAGGATATATATCAATGGCGAATAAAACAGAGCAAGCACAATAAATACATATTTGTTACTATCACTAATCATTTAATTATTATTACACTTAATAATGCTAACTATTATTACCAGCCATCAGCCAGTTGATGAGTTGAAGGCAAGAGCAACTAACAGCATGAAGCGAAATGTCCAGATTGTGAAAAGTCCAGTGCTTTAACATATTTAACATATATTACCTGTGTGAGGAAGAAATGTTACTGAAAACCCAATTAAGAGTCACTTGTAAAAGAAATCTTAAAAATAGCCGTTTGGAGAAAAGATGTTGGCAGATTGCAGTTTGCCTGTCAAGGTCACAAAAAGTTAAAACAAAGTTTTCCAAATAGTACCACAGTTTCATAATTTGAATTTTCTAAATTTGAGTTTAAATTGCAGAAAAACCAATATGAAAAAAATCATCCCCAAAAAACGATGAAAATTTATAAATGTGTAGCCTTTGCTTTGTTAAATCGTTGTGTGAAATTACAGATACTTCGAGGATGTTTTTGATTCCGGACATCGCTACACAAATGAAACAATATCTCAAGTATGGAGAAAGTTATTTTTGTAAACAATATATCATAAGAAAGAGCAAATAATGTAGATTATGAAAAAGTTATGTTCAGTTAAAGTTTAGAATGTGATGGGTAGGTTTCATAAGCATGAAGTTTTCAAAATTAAGTTGGCCAGCAATGAGAACTTTGATATTGGCAAATGTTGAATTTTGTGACCAAATATGTGTACTTTGGTGACTCTAATGCTTACAAAAATGCATACACTTGAAACTCCTGTGCTTTTATGCATAAAGTAACAGCATTTATTTGATGACTTGAATGGAGCAGTAGATTTTACTGGGTTGCAAAGGCACTGCTGTTGAAAAATGAATGTGTTGCAAATGGAATGAAATGACCAGTATAAGGATTTTTGCCAAATGAAAAAGATTTCCTTCGCGCAAGAGTCCCATATGATATATAACATTTTTGCGTGAATGAACAAAGTTTTCTCTTTACAGTATATAACGATTTTTGCTAAAAATAAAAAAAAATTTTGAGCAAAAATTCCTTTATAGCATATAACGCTTTCAAGCAAAAAAAACTATCTTCACGCAAAAATCCCTTTATGATATATAAGAATTTTTGCCCAAATGAAATTAATTTTCTTTGTGGGAAAACGCCTTATAACATATGAAGTTTTCGTGCAAATGATAAAAATTTTCTTTGTGCAAGTATCCCTCTAAAACATATTGTGATTTTAGCTCCAATGAAAAAAATTTCTTCGCATGAAAATCCCTTTATACCATATCAGATTTTCGCACGAATAAAAAAGACTTTCTTGGTGCCAAAATCCCTTTAGAAATTATAAAATTTTTGCGCAAATGAAAAAAGTTTCTTCCAGCAAAAAGCCTTTTATGATATATAAGGAGTTTCCCGCAAATGGAATAAATATTCTTCACACAAAAATCCCTTTATAATATATAAAATTTTCTCACAAATGAAAAAATTTCTCTGCGCGAAAATTACTTTTTCTATAAAAATTCTAATAAATTCTTCAATCACTCAATTTTTTTATGGTGCGCAATCCACAATGTTTTGCATGAACAAAATAAAGATTTCAGTTGAGACTCAATCAATAGTTACTATCATCATGCAGAGAACTTCAAAAGACTCTCTGATCCAAAAACAAAAGCTAGAGATAAGGTGAGCCTGCTTTGCATGATGTTGGACCCACATGGCATTGCAATAGTATTAGTCTTGGTATTAAAACTTGAGTAGTAATAATTGTTTTAGTTTTTTTCAATTTTAAATATATAATGATGTGGAGGATGGCAGCGGAAACACTAACTAAACCTTATATCAGTATATATACATCATTCTATGTTTCGTCTCAGTTCTGTGTTCATGTTCTATGTTGCAAAAGCTAGGCATGCCTACTCTTATTGGCACGCCTATTATATAAATCTATCAGCCAACCACTGCTGTTGGGCGGTGCCTTCTTTTGTGTGCCTTTATACCTATTGTCTTTTCTATGTATAAATATTTGTGTAATCAGTAATAGTAGTAATATAAGAGCAGATCTCCCTCCTGGAGATAAGGTTCTCCTGGTCTCAAGTACCTTTTTGTTAGCACCAGTTACCAGGTGTTTTGATGGGGGGTTTGACCCGAGATGTTCACTGCCTGTACATCAGTATTTATTGTAAAACTTTAGTGATAAAGTTCTCCTGGTGCTGTGCCTTTTTGTTAGCACCAGTTAGCATGAGAAGTAGTAATATATGAGCAGATCTCCCTACCTAGTGTTTTTTTGTGGATTTGATCTTGGGGGTTATGCAATGAGTTACGACGTTGGATGAATTCGCCGAGTTTATATTGTATTTTATTTGAGGGGTATTTGAGCGGCATTTGAGTGGCATTTCAGTGACATTTGAGTTTTGATTATTTTTTTACTTAATTTGAACTTATAGCATATAGATTTTGAATGCATGTCATTCAAGTTTTGATAATTTTTTTACATAACTCGAACTCATATGATATTTTGAGAGAGAGGAGAGAAAAATGAGGAGATATAACTACATTGAATCAATATATGATTATATACATTTATTACATAATAAGTAGCAAAATATTCTTGTATAATATAGCTATTTTAGTAAATACTAAGTAATACAAAGCACTACAACTTGTAATGACAATCAATGGATGATAGTCTTTTTCTTTACAATATCGTCATTGTTGTACTGATGTTATAACTTAGGAAGGAAGACTTTTGTTCTATGTACTTTTGATTCCATAATGAACTAAAATAAAAAGTTATGTATTAGTATAGGATGATTAAACAAAAATGTAAAATAATTACATGAATTTGAATTATAGTTCTTTTTACATTGGTTAGTCAACATTATGTAGTAAAGGGAAGTAACTCACCAAGTTATATTGTTCGGTTTGTTTTTTCTTGAGCATAATTTTCATCAAGTGTTTTTGATTCTCTCTCTTCTATCTAAAGCAAAACAAAAAATAATTGCTTTATAAATAAATATTATCTAATTGGAAGTATTACTTATATCAGTTAGTTTACATTAAATAAAAAATACTCACTATGTTGTCTTGTCTGACATGCTCTTTTTGAATATAGTTTTCACCAGGGGGTGTTGGTTCTCTCAGAGATGTAGAAGATGTGTTTCCCACTCCCATTGAAAGCACTAAGACCTTGTTCTCAACAACCTCATCTGTAGTAAAGTACTTCATCTGGTTGGAATCATCAAGTTTGTTGGATAGGTTTTGAGCCGTTTCTATCGCTTGTAATGCTGTGAATGTGATTATATCATGTCGATGATAACCAAATCTACTAACTTCACGATTTCTTACAAGTATGACTCCTGTTCCAATTTGTTTGACGTTGCTAGCATGTTTTTCAGGTATATATAGAACTCCCATCATCAAACCATCGTATTGCAAACATCTGTAGTTTACCAGTAGCGCATCCATCACCACTTCTCCATTAGGTAATGTTAACTGAGTTGATATTTGAGGAGATTCAAAACTGATTACACTTCCAACAGCAAATTGAGAGAGTGTTGCGATACGAACCATACTGATCAACTGACTAGGTGTTTTTTTTTTATTAATCTACTTAGCTGTTTAGCTTCCTCAAGGGAAATATTGGATGGGAAGTTGATAGGGTGAAAGATTGGATGCTTGTCTGAATCGAATCCCATGAAAACCACCAGTTTTGGAACATCCGGTTGTGTTGGAGCTAATTTGTTGTAATCCTCATTTCTCACCATAGACCTGACTTGTCGTCTGTTGCCAAATGTTTCGACATTGTAGCGGATAATGCATAAGTTTTTATATACATCCTCAGTTGGTCTTTCGATGGAGATTATCTCGAGAAGTGATGGCGTTTGATTTAAGTGAAGTGGTTGAAACCTTCCAATCATTACTCTGTCATTGGTATCGCAAGAATTGAGCAAACTAGCAGCATTTTTTGACAAGCAGGAAAGATGAGAAAGAGATGGTGCTTTCAAAGTCCAAGTATAGTCAATCGTTTCATTTCTATCCGAATCCCATGGCTTTGGTCGAATTGTTTTCAGTTTCCTTTTTATTATATGTGAATCAGGAGGGATATTTTCTTTATCATCAGAGTATGGTTCGAATGTTGAGAGAAATGAGGTATTACGGTCTTCATTCATATTCAGAGCGTTCAGTCAGAAGTTGGAACTGAAAAGAGAGTAAAAAATATGTAACAGATGGCTGAAATTTGAAAAATATTTTGAAAAGAATAAACTAACTGGATATTTATAAAATAAACACATAATCAAAACCATAATAATTTTTCTGATGCATTATGGTGAAACTATTTGATCTTTTATTAATAAGAACAAAATATTAAAACATAAAATTAATTTTCTGAAGTATCATAGCAAATCTAGTTGAAGTTTTTTTTATCAATATATGTTAAAGAATTATTTAGTGATTCTCACCTTATTGAATGAAAGTCTTTCTATAGTTTCAAGTAAATGTAGCAGTCCCTGTGTAGATGTTGCTTCTTTGCTAGCTATTGTAGAACTGAATGCTTTCTGTGTGAAAACAGTGGTTCTTAAATAGCTAAAGCTGTACTAATTAACCCTATGAAAAACCATCTCGTGAAACCTTCTTTATAATAAATCTATGACTCAGCAGTTTTTCAAGCGATATTCCCGCAAAAGCATTGGTTTTTATTCACGTGAAAATAAAATTTTCACTCCCGCGAAAGCAACGGTTTCCATTCGCGTGAAAATAAAGTATTTATTCCCGCGAAAGCATTGGTTTGTATTCGCGGGAAAATAAAATATTTATTTCCGCGAAAGCAACGGTTTCCATTCGCGTGAAAATAAATTACTTATTCCCGCAAAAGCATTGGTTTGTATTCGCGTGAAAATAAAATATTTATTCCCGCGAAAGCAACAGTTTCCATTCGCGTGAAAATAAATTATTTATTCCCGCGAAAGCATTGGTTTGTATTCGCGGGAAAATAAAATTTCCATTCCCGCGAAAGCAACAGGTTCCATTCGCGGGAAAATAAATTATTTATTCCCGCGAAAGCATTGGTTTGTATTCGCGGGAAAATAAAATATTTATTCCCACGAAAGCAACGGTTTCAATTCGCGTGAAAATAAAATATTTATTCCCGCGAAAGCAACGGTTTCAATTCGCGTGAAAATAAATTATTTATTCCCGCGAAAGCATTGGTTTGTATTCGCGTGAAAATAAAATATTTATTCCCGCGAAAACATTGGTTTGCATTCGCGGGAAAATAAATTATTTATTCCCGCGACAGCATTGGTTTGTATTCGCGGGAAATAAAACTTTTATTCCCGCGAAAGCAACAGGTTCCATTCACGGGAAAATAAATTGTTTATTCCCGCGAAAGCATTGGTTTGTATTCGCGGGAAAATAAAATTTCTATTCCTGCGAAAACATTGGCTTGTATTCGCGTGAAAATAAAATATTTATTCCCGCGAAAGCAACGGTTTCTATTCACATGAAAATAATGCTGAATCATAGCAGTGCAACTCAAGCTATATAAGAAGCACTGTTTTCATACAGAAAGCATTCACTTCATCGTTAGTAACTGAAGGAACAAGATCTACTACATCATCATCTACTACAGCACTCCTTCTTCATCATTTGAATTACATAGGAAACAGCTGAAGTTCAAACAACTATGCGTATAATTCATCTAATTCAAAGAAAACAAGTCTTCATTTGTGATGTAAGTATTTATATTTTGTTTTAATTGTAATCAATTTAAATGTGAAGACATTTTTTTGAAAAACAAGATTATTCACTATTTAAGATATCAAAAAATGTTGTATGTAAGTTTTAATTATGTTTTATTATTATTATTATTTCAGGACTTCGAAATGAAAAAAGTACTCCTTCATCCAAATTTTCTAGAAAGTAGCTCAAGTTCAAACAAGTAGGAATATCATTCATTTTAATTCAAAGAAAGACAAGTCTTCATTTCTGATGTAAGTATTTACATTCTATTACAATAGTAATCAATTCAAGTATATTGAAAAAAATTGAAACTTTAGTCTTTTTTTATCTTTTGCTATAAAGCATTATCATTTTTTTTTAGAATAACAACGAACTAGATCAAAGGGAAAAAACTTTCCAACAAAACTTCAACTTGAGTAATAACTGAAGCTACTACTGATATTATATATAAATAATGTGTCGAGTAACAAACAACAGATATGTAGCAAATACTATTTATAACGAAAAAAAAGAAATGCGAAAAACTCGGAATTGTTTTAAAAATACTAAAGACTGCACTGAATGGATAGATGATAGTTTACTCGTTACTTCGTCGTTGTTTTTACAACGAACTTTTCCTGATACCACTGCAATAACTTATGTCGTCGCAACTTATCCGGATAATCACTGTAGTCTTTTGTCATTAAAATTACGAAAAACTATTGCGCAACTTTCCCCAACGGACTTTTTCAAGTTCATTTGCAATGAACTCTCTTTTTATGAAAGAGTGACTTTAATGCTTGATGAAAGTTATCGAAGAAAATCATTTCTTACAAATTGGAGACAAGTAGGTAAGCATTGTGGTGAAAACATGGCTGGAGCTGGTTTCTATAACCTTGAAAAAGACAACGCTGTTCGATGTGCTTTTTGCCGAGGGGTATTACTAAACTGGAAGGATGAAGATGAACATCCGATGAAAGAACATGCTAAAAGTTTTCCGTTTTGTCGATTTGTTAGAGGATTTAATACTCACAATTGTGTGTATAGACCTAGAAAACTACTTGCAGATGAAATGAAAAACATCTCAATTGTCAAAAGTTATACGATGGAAGAACAAAAAACTAGAAGAGGAGATTTAACTGCAGAAGTATTACCTCTAGGTATATCAATTGATCGTGCTGGTACACCACGTTTTGCTACTGAAACATCTAGAGAAGACAGTTTCAAACAATGGAAGGGTAAAGTCTCCATGAAACTCCTTTCCAAAGCAGCTTTCTACTATACTAAGTTCGGAGATAGTGTAAAATGCTTCTTTTGCTCAGGTGAACTTAAAGAATGGGAAGAGAGTGATCTACCGTGGGAGGAACACTGTCGATGGTTCCCTGACTGTTATTTTTTACTCGGGAGTAAAGGTGAAGAGTATGTTGAGGATGTTTACATGCGAACAGACAAAGGCAAAAGGTGTAAGCGAGGGGTTGAAAAATATCGAGAAAAAGTAAAACAAATAACGCTCAACAATGACACCGAAGAAATGAAACTTATTTGCAAAAAACTAGGACACAGTCAAAACGATATGGAACAAGTTTTAGTGTTAAATGGAAAACCTTTTGAGCGAATAGGTTTTATGATTGAAGCCTTACATACTTTTGAAAATGATTTTACATCTGTTGAGAATTCGTCAACACTGTTAAAAACTGATGCTAAAACAATTGATTCGTTAAAAAAAGATGAAGATCAGACTAAGCAAAGCAAACTTGCTCAATGTGTGTCTGAGTCACATGAAAAAAAGTAATTGCAAATCATATCTCTCTTCCATGTGGTCATCTCATTTACTGTAGTGAGTGTAAGGAAAAAGCACTTACTGAATGCTCATCAGAAGTAAAACCTTGTCCAATCGATGGTTGTCAGGTTGAAATTAAAGCATTTATGAAGATCTACATGAGCTAGCATAACAATTAACCTCAAAAAAAAAGAAAAAGTAATGAATGATTAAATAGGTATTTCAATTTGAAAACGGATCATTCGCGTTTTGTAATTTAACGGAATAACAACAAATATGTTACGTGTTGAAGACTTTGCTCACCAAGAAGCTTCCGATGCTATAGGATCTAAGACTTTTTTGGCTGAGGTTTCTGATGAAATGTTGAGGATTTATTTTACGGAAGAATGTGTATACTGTGTACTAGGAGGAAGTTTTTACAAGCAAGCAACCAATCTATCACTGCTAAACTGTTACTGTTCACACGTTGATGATAAATGTATCACTTGTAAAAGATATGCTGAAATGGTTGAAGGTGCTACACCTACCAAAAAATAATTGGGTGATGCTATCGACTGGATTGATAGAAGACAAGTTTTGAGAAACGGTAAAATGGGTTTTTTGGTGCATGATGAATGGATTAATGCTTTTTTGGATCTTTCCTCTGATGATTTGAAGTCTCCCTTTATGTTAACAAATTTGAGAGCACGATTAAATCCCTACCTATTACCTGCTAGTCAGAGCAAACTGGCTTATCAACGTCTAAAGGATAAATTACTTGCGATAGCAGAAGGATATCCATATGCTTATACTCCTGATGAAAAAGAAGATTCAGTCAACCCGATAATACCTATTGATTCAACAAGTATATCTGAGGACTAATAAAAGAACTGCTACAAAAAATGTTGCTTCATTTATCTCTGAACTACAGAAGAAACATGTGTGGAAAAACTGAAGGATTCAAGTCAATTGCTACATTGGCTGATTTTGTTCCTAAGTTCATAAGGACTTATTTTGAACACATTCCTTTAGAGCGTTCGAATCCTCTTTTTGTTCAACTCATCACCGAAGAAGTATTTTGTTTTGTGTTAGGATTCAATCTAGTTCGTAAATCAATACGAAGCATGCTTTTGAGCTGCAATTGTATTTCAAGAGCAAATCCTCTCGAATGCTTAAACTGTTCTAGGAGCTTTGAACCAAAAGTATGCTGTCCGCAAGACAAGTTGATAGATTTTGAAGATCTCAAAAGAGCGATCGAACTGATTGATATTAAGCAATGTTTGAAAGATGCTGAACTAGGTGATTTGATAGATATTTCGATTTTAAGAGGTTTGACTTCATTTCGCTGGACAGGAACACATGTTCTTTTGTCTCAATCTCGATTGGAACCATACTTACATTTTGGTAACCACTTTGATGAGATTGTTTTACATCTTCAAAATCAGCTCAGAGAGCTGAACAAACCACTAGCCACTTACGTATAAATAGAAAGAACATCAAGAAAGAAAGTATTCAACTTTCAACACTGAAAGCAAAAACATTTTAAAAAATGAGCTGCGTATTTATCTTGCTATTAGCACTAACATTTCCCAATGTTAGTGGAGTATTCTATACCAATGAAATTGATGAATGTATAGCCGGAGTTATGGATAAAAATGATGTCTTGGTTTTTTCACCTTTCGAAAGGACTATACGATATAAAGATGAAAATGGAACAAACTGTGTGCGACTCTACCCTCCTGACTTATTATATTGTGGTTTTTTCATCCCTCAAAGCGCTTCTTGGATCTGCAAGAGCACAACTTGTGATACTTCAACAAAATACGTTTTGAATCAAGAGGAATGTGAACTAGGTATTACAAATAATACGGAAGGACTTACTCAAAATACAAAAGTATATCGAAATGGGAATTTATATGCATTTCAATACATTGGCGGACGTGTGATCTGTCCAATGAGAAGACGATTTATGACATACAAATTTGCATGCGTGCCATGTGTTCATTCCGATCATTCGATCAACAAGGAGCCAAAACCAGTTAACATCACTAACATCAAAGATTCATCACTTTCGACTTTTGACAGTTTCAAAACTAGTGGAGTGTATTATAGCAACAAAATTGATAAATGTCTAGCTGGAGTTATGGAAAAAAACGATGTCTTGGTTTTTTCACCTTTTGAAAGGACTATACAATATAAAGATGAAAATGGGGAAAACTGTGTGAGACTCTACCCTTCTGACTATATATATTGCGGTTTTTTCATCCCTCGAAACGCTTCTTGGATCTGTAAGAGTAAAGATTCTACAGATACCGAGGAATCAATTTCAGCTAACATCACTACCATCAATGATATCGAAATTCTAGCTAACATCACTACCTTCAATGAGGAATCAAATCCAGCTAACATCACTAACATCAATAAAATCGAAGGTGTGAATTCAACATTTTCGAGTTTCGACAGTTTCAATGTCAGCGAAGTATTTTATGCCGACGAAATTGATGAATGTATAGATCGAGTTATGGAAAAAAATGATGTGTTATTTTTTTCACCTTTTGAAAAGAGTATTCGATATAAAGATGAAAATGGAACAAACTGTGTGAGACTCTATCCTTCCAACTATTTACATTGTAGTTTTATTATCGCTCAAAACGCTTCTTGGATCTGCAAAAGCAAAACTTCTACAGATACCCTGACCTGTAATACACCAACAAAATACACTCTGAATCAGGAGGAATGTGCAATAGGGGTTAAAAATAATACGGAAGGTCTTACTCAAAATACAAAACTATTTTGGAATGATAAATTATGTGTATTTGAATACAACACCTCACGTTTGATTTGTCCACTAACAGAAGAGTTTGAGTCAACCAACTTTGCATGTGTGGAATGCAATCATTCGACCAATGAGAAGCCGAAAATAGGTACTATCATCACTAACATCAATGGTATTGAAGGTGTAAATTTGTCATTTTCGAGTTTTGAAAGTTTGAAGTCCATTCAAAACAAGATTATCATCAGCATCACATGTCAAGGAGATAACAAAGACAAATGCGATCCCAAAGTTATATATATAGAACTTTAGTTGGAGCATATTAACCAAAGTCCACCGAAATGCAAGACAGTTAACTCTAAATGATGAAAGCATAAACTAGGTTAAAAGTCTCTCTCTCTGAATAAAGATGAAATATCGAATCTATCTTCTATTATTCCCAATCCTAAGCAGTTATTGTCTTGCAACAGAGATTCGACCATTCACTTTATCTCATAGAGCGTCTGGATGTTTTTCGGGACCTCTTAATATGGAGGCGGTTAATTCAGTAACTCATATTTTAGAAAAAAACTTAAAATATCGTATGCGTACACTCACATGTTTCATGCAGTTTTCTCACCAACGTAGAAGCTGTGACACTTATGATATGTGGCCTCAACAATACTTTGTTTGCAAAACCGATGAAGCTTTAAATTACATTCGTTTATACCATGAAGGATTACTACCTACGATTCGAAGAACAACTTCAACAATCATCACAACTCCGCAGACGACGACAACAACAAAAATTACAAACGAGTCACTAGTTCCAGCTTTATCACCAACAATTCCATCTCTTCCACAAGCTCTGGGTTTAGTCGATTTAATTTTGGAACAGCCAAGCCCTACAAACTCTACTATATACAAAGAAGAAATCGAAACAACTACTGATTGTGTGTGTGATAGATACATCATATGCGAAAACAATTCAGCTGCAATTACAAGTTCAACACCATCGATTTATAGAGTTTTTATTTATAATGACTTGGAGGATTTTTCAAAACTTTCTCTATCTATATTGGAAGATAGTAAACTTAAACTTGAAGAAAATCTTCTCATCGTCATTGAACCTGAATGTGATGATATTTCTTGTAAAATCATCAAATACTTTACAAATTAAAAAGTTTTTATAGACTTTAACACTATATATTCAACCTATTACACTTTATTATGATATATATTTTATTACATTCTCCAGTAAGCAATTAATGTAATACTTATTATGTAATAATAAAACTATAACAATAACTATATCGTTGTAGATGGTTATATCATATACAAAAACAATTCAGTGGCAATTACAACTCCATCAAAAATGTTGTCATATGAGTGCCATACATTCAAAATCTATATGCCATATAAGTTCAAATCAAGTAAAAAAATAATCAAAACTCAAATGCCACTTAAATGCCACTCAAATGCCACTCAAATACCCCTCAAATAAAATACAATATAAACTCGGCGAGTCCACCCAACGTCGTAACTCATTGCATAACCCCCAAGAACTAATCCACAAAAAAACACTTGGTAGGGAGATCTGCTCATATATTACTACTATGAGAACGTGTAATTGTATGGATTATAAGGTACTTCTGGTTCTCTATATGTAATTTATGCCACTGTTCCCGTGAACCTGATGAGGTGCCTTTTTGTGTGCACCAGTTGTTTGAATGGGTCGAATTACTATGGTGTTTAATGTTGATTAATACTGTGGTAGATTTCAGTGCACTCTAGTGGTAAACGGGTAGTTTACACTAGGAACCTTGCGAAGCAATGCGCTAGACTTCTGCCCACAGCATTTGGTTAATAGCTGTTGGGTAGGAAGTCATACTGTGCCGGTAGCATGGTAAGCAGGGCCGGTATTGACCCCTGCAGGGTCGGTAGTGACCTCTACCGACCCGGTACAGCTGTACTGGGCCGGCACAAGATGGCCGCCTTAGACGAGGATCTGTAAAGATGTCCAGGAACTTAGTCAAGGTCGTAAACAGGAAGTGCCTACCCCTAAAGTACCAACTTAGTGGACCTAATTCTATATACAGCATGGGAACCCTGTAGGAGCCGTCATTGGACAATTAGGAGAAAGGACTCCGCCCTTAGCCACTTGGCACCTCCTTGTATTATCTTGCATTGCATTGTGATTGGTTGAGTATTTATATAATTAATGTAATTGGTTCAATTACTTCCTGTGCATTGTCTCTTATATGTTTTGTGTTCATTAGCTCTCCTATAAAAGGAGAGCTCCTACTGTTAATCTGTGCATTCATTACAATGAGCCATAGCATGTATTCTTATATTGCTAAACACCTAGAGGAATAATTACCCTCAGGACTGCTTTGTAATAAAGCCACTATAGCAAACACTACTCGGTACTGTTTGTCTGAGCCATGGGCTCTTGCCTTACTGGGTAATTCGGTTGCCCTATACAGTTGTCACTGTCGGTCAGTACAGTGTCCCCTCTGGAGAGAGGTAGAATACTCGAGACTAGTGGATGTCCGTGGTAACAGACCGGAATCCATTACATTGGTGGCAGCAGTGGGATAAACGGTACCTTCCCACGCTGTGCTCTTTCACGCTACCCTCTGGCCCTGCGAATGCACTGCAGGCCAGCTACCACTGAGGAAGGAGAAGTGATCTACCGGGTGTAGATCTGGAGAGAGGAGGAGAAATTGATCTACCGAAGTAGTAGATCTGAAGCAGCAATTGGCATAAGATACTACCGGATTTCTCTGCAGGTTCGTTTGAGTGCGCTCCGAACTGCAGCAGCTATCCCGGCACAGTATCCACTACTAAAGGCTGTCTGCATCAACCGTAGAGCTTGCTCCTTTTGCAGCAGTCCAGTACAGACGCTACCGTATCTTCTACAGGCTCGTAGAGTTCGCTCCGACCTGGACATAGAGGTACCGGCACTGTGCGAAAAGAAGAGAGAGTCGTGTATCAGCTATACAGACTCAGCTACCAGAGGTTACTCAGCTTGGAGTGTTACTCAGCTGGTAACAGTGACCCCGGCACTGTATCCATTTACAGTGTCACTACACTACTGCCTGTAGGCCCGTAGAGCTTCGCTCCGCCCTGCAGCAGTACAAGAAGTTTCGTAACGGTTGTTACAAGCAACGGAGTGCCAGATACTGCCACAGTATCCATTGGACCAACCCCTAGATCTGCTAGAGCCACTGGAAACACTGCTACCGACCCGGATCTAACCTATACCGGCCCGGGATCCAGTTGTACTGACCATTTCTTAGATTTGAGTTGAGATCACTCCTCTATCTGCAAAGAATGGCCAACCAGAGAGCACGCAGCGCTGGTCGAGCACCCGCTGGCAACCCAGAAGCTACAGCCATTGATAGATTGACCGAAGCATTGACGGCTATGATGAGGCCCAACCAAGACAATGCACCAGCTAGACTAAAGGCTCTGAAGTTCGACGGCGAAGGAGACGTCGAGTACTTCATCAGCCGATTCATTGAGGTAGCCGAAATGAATGAGTGGCCAGAGAACACGGCCAGGTTGTACCTGAGAGATGCATTACGAGGTAAAGCATTGGACTGTGGAAAGCCTCCACATCTGCAGGGTATCTTTGCTGCACTACGAGCACGTTTTGGGCTAACACAAAGGGAAGCTATGTCCCGGCTGACCAGCCTACGCCGCCAACACAAGACGTCGCTCCAAGAGCATGCAAGTGAAGTAGAGCGCCTAGTGCGCGTTGCTTACGCAGATCTACCTCACCGACCCATGCAGAGGATGATGCTGGACATCTTCAGCACCACAGTTGGAAATGCTTACCTGCAAAGACACTTGTTGGCCATGCAGCCCATTGACATTGCTGAAGCAGTCCGGGCCGGCAACGAGTATATGCAGATAAAGACACCGTTTGAGGAGCGCCAGGCTCATGTACGGATGTTGGAAGAGGATGCCGACGAGGAGGAAGAGGAATGGATGAGGACGGTTGCCAAGGGCCCGTCTCAACGTGTCTCCACCGCTACTGCCGGACAGCAGACACACCACACCCCTACACCTGCCATACCGGATCCTATGACAACAGTCATGGACAGCCTAAAGCTACTAACAGAAGAGCTACGGTCGCTGAGAGCGGCAAGACAGGCGGCTCCCGCTCCACAGTTGGAGGCAGAGCCTGCAACACGCTGCTGGGGCTGCGGACAACCAGGTCACATGATGAGTACCTGCCCCCGAACTCAGCGCGCAGCTCACTTTGCAAACAACCCCAGACAGACGGGAAACGGCCGGCGCCCGCAGTAGCGCCACCGGCAGCTGACTGCAGCTGGGCAAGCCGGACCACACCCACAACCCCGTATAGTCCTGGAACTCTGAAGAAGAGTGGACAACCTCCCAAGATACAACCGACAGCAACCAACCACAGCTGGACAAGCCAAACAAGTCCTGATGCCCCGTACAGTCCTGGAACTCTGAAGAAGAGTGGACAACCCCCCAAGAGAGCGTCAATACCCGCTGACTGCAGCTGGACAACTCCTGACACCCCGTACAGTCCTGGAACTCTGAAAAAGAGTGGACAACCCCCCAAGAGAGCACAGACGCCCGCTGAGGACAGCCGGACAGCTCGACAAGCCCCCATTAGTCCTGTAACTCTGAAGAAGAGTGGACAACCCCCCAGGAGAACACAGACTGACAGTAGCCGGATTGCTCGTCAAACCCCTTACAGTCCTGTAACTCTGAAGAAGAGTGGACAACCCCCCAGGAGAACACAAATGGCAGCGCCACCGCTGGAGCGACTTTACCAGGCCAGCTACTTCCTGGCTGGAAGGTTAGCCGGTAGACCAGCCTCCCTGTTGATTGACACAGGCTGCACCACCAACTTGCTGTCGAAGCATCTGTATCAGCAATTGCCACAGTCAGTGAAGGACACGCTGCAACGCAGCGAGGCACATGGACTCATGGCTGACGGGTCGAGGATTCCCTTTTACGGTACCCTGCAAGTAAGCTTGCAGCTTCGTAAACTGAGAACGAGAGTAAACTTCGTCATTAGTGACATCAATGAAGATGCCATAATTGGCATGCCGTTTCTCACCTTACACGAGTGTGCCCTAAGGTTTCCAGACTCCCATGTCATCATTGACGGACATGTGTTGCCTTGCACGGACAAGCACGGGCGGCCACTTAATGATAGTGTCTGTCTAGCGCAAGCAGAGCTGACGGAGGACCCCCCTTACACCCCTGAAGAAGAGGACGTCCCCACACAACCACCCACTGTAGAGAGAACTACAGGTGGAATGTATCAGGCTGTGAAGAGCCCCCCGCCACAGGTAGAAGGCAGAAGATTTGAGCCGGATCGGACAACAACTGTGGAAGCTATAGGCCAAACAGTGTTTTCCCCCCTGCTGGCTACGCCCCTGCGCTGGGGAGAAGGGAGCCCTGCTGCTGGAGAGAGGCAGCTGCCCTTTGACTATCAACCCTCTGTTAAAAGATGCAGAGATGAAGCAAACAAGCACCACACAGAGGCAGGCTATGAGAGCGCTCAACTGTGCATAGATGGGAATTCCCACCACCCGCCTAGAGGAAAGGCAAGGAAAGCAGTAAACAGACCCAAAAAGGCTGCAAGGGAGGTGCGGACCACATCGCGCTTGGTTTCAAAAGAATCCCCAGGAGCTCCCCGACAACCTCCAGTGAACAGAATCACTGTAGCAGACCGTCGGAAGAAGTTGGAGAAGCGGCCAAAAACCCCCAGTACCCAAACACTTCCTGTGGAGCCAGACAGAGTGAGTCAGAGTTGTGAACAACACTGCAGCTCCAAGAAGCCACTCATACCCGCGAAAGTCATCGACGAAGTAACACTTGCTTACAAGATGTACAACCACTGTCTGGAACTGAGCGACGCAGAGGATCTGCTACTAGACTTGGATGACTATCCACCTGCCCAGTTAGAGAAAGAGCTGGAGACCATGCCCACAGCGGAGCTGTTCACCAAGCCTGAGAAAGGGAAAGCTGAGGAGAAGGAGATCCAGCTGGCTAAAAAAGAAACAGAAGGTGAGCAATTAAACGCAGCGTTTTCGAAATGGTTGTTTGAAAACTGCACGCCACGAGATCCGTTAGCACTACGGAGTGGCAGCCCGCCTGGCTATGCTAAACCTATACCTCTAGACTTACCATGCGCTGGTGACAGTAGAGTATGCGCTCTCCCACGAGTTGGGACTGCTGACACCCTCAGAAGGGCAGTAGATAAAAAAGAGCGGGAGATCAAGTGCCCACCACTTGATGCTGCCTGCCTGCCGGCCCGGGATGACTCCCTACCGGCCCGGAGCACCTCTATGCCGGCCCGGGGCAACCCTGTACCAGCCCGGGGTCCTCCAGAGATTCAGTCAGGAGAGACTGAGAAGTTACAAGGCAGTAGTTACCCTTGTAGAGCTTACCGAGAGAGAAAGCCTGTGGTGGCAGCTAAGGGTGAACGTCCCACGACGTCTTCACCACCAACCTTAGTGCCGCACAACACAGTGCACCACACCCCGGCACGGGATGTTGCTTGCACCCCCACGGTACAGTGGGAAGAGGAGAGAAGGCGCTGGCTTTCCTTAGAAAAGGAACGGCGGTCTCCTAAAGTTGAGATAAGGAAGGTTCTGCCAGCACTAGAACTTCCAGGGCCACTGCTTGCATCCATACATGACGCTATGGTACAGCAAGCCCCGCTGCACTATAGGCAGCCCATTGACATGTTGCATAAAACTGGTAATGCACATGTTGCTGTAGACGCGCGCTCACAAATGAACGTGACGCCCATGCTTACCATACGATTGGTACAAGCATCAAGCCCTCCCGTGGAGGAAGAAAAGGAGCTGATTGCTAGCTTCCCCTATGATCCAGGAGGAGTTGAGTTATGGGAGGTCACCTGCAAGGGCGACCTTCTCTGGAGAGAGGTGCTATGTCATCTCATGGCATAGTACCTGACTTTATATATAATCAAATATATAATCTGGGTACGGGTGTTACCCTCACACATATCTGCTCTTGATATTTTGTTATTAAAGCCAGGCTATGACTTTAATGGAGAGAGGTATGTGGTAGATTTCAGTGCACTCTAGTGGTAAACGGGTAGTTTACACTAGGAACCTTGCGAAGCAATGCGCTAGACTTCTGCCCACAGCATTTGGTTAATAGCTGTTGGGTAGGAAGTCATACTGTGCCGGTAGCATGGTAAGCAGGGCCGGTATTGACCCCTGCAGGGTCGGTAGTGACCTCTACCGACCCGGTACAGCTGTACTGGGCCGGCACAAGATGGCCGCTTTAGACGAGGATCTGTAAAGATGTCCAGGAACTTAGTCAAGGTCGTAAACAGGAAGCGCCTACCCCTAAAGTACCAACTTAGTGGACCTAATTCTATATACAGCCTGGGAACCCTGTAGGAGCCGTCATTGGACAATTAGGAGAAAGGACTCCGCCCTTAGCCACTTGGCACCTCCTTGTATTATCTTGCATTGCATTGTGATTGGTTGAGTATTTATATAATTAATGTAATTGGTTCAATTACTTCCTGTGCATTGTCTCTTATATGTTTTGTGTTCATTAGCTCTCCTATAAAAGGAGAGCTCCTACTGTTAATCTGTGCATTCATTACAATGAGCCATAGCATGTATTCTTATATTGCTAAACACCTAGAGGAATAATTACCCTCAGGACTGCTTTGTAATAAAGCCACTATAGCAAACACTACTCGGTACTGTTTGTCTGAGCCATGGGCTCTTGCCTTACTGGGTAATTCGGTTGCCCTATACAGTTGTCACTGTCGGTCAGTACAGTGTCCCCTCTGGAGAGAGGTAGAATACTCGAGACTAGTGGATGTCCGTGGTAACAGACCGGAATCCATTACAATACATTGTATGGTGTTGGTATGCGCTGGAGGTTATACCGGTATTACGTTTATTTGGTTAAAAAATGGTAATAGTGAACGTAATAAAGTATATAATGAAGTGTAGTAGGATGAAAAATATAGTATTAAAGACTTGTAAAATATTTAATGGTATTACAAGAAACATCATCACATTCAGGTTGAATGATGATGAGATGATTTTTTTCATTTTTTAGTTCATTATCTTCCGATACAGACAGAGTTAGTCCTGAAAAATCCTCCAAATTATTATGACTAAAAGCTCTATAAACTGGAGGTTATGGAGTTGTAATTGCTAGCAAATTGTTTTTGCATATGATGTGTTTATCACACATGCAATCATTAGTTGTTTCCATAGTAGTTTCGGTTTCTTCATGGTGGTGTATGGCAAAATTTGTGGGCTTGTTCGTTACAAAAGTAAATGAACGTAAGCCAGTGGCTGTATAAGAGAGGGGATTGTTGGAAATGTAGTTGGTAAAGCTGATGTTGTCATCTGTGGATTCAAAGCTAAATCAATGAAAGCCCGTCGGCGTAATTCAGAGGGCCGTATTAAAATTGTGTTTGGTAAAGTTTGAGTTTTTGTCGTCGTTGGAGCCGTTTTTATCGTGTTGGAATTGCTGTCGTCGTTGGGGCTGTTGTCGTCGATGGAGTTGTTGTCATTGGAGTTGTTGTCGTCATTGGAGTTGTTGAAGTTGTTGGAGTTGTTGTCATCATTGGGGTTGTTGTCGTTGTTGTCTGAGTATAGTTGTTCTTCGAGTTGTAGTTAATGATCCTTTGCGGTATAAACGGATATAATTTAAAGCTTCATCGGTTTTGCAAACAAAGTAGTTTTGAGACCACTTATCACGTCTGTCACAGGTTCTGCAATGGTTGGGAGTTTCCATGAGACATGTGAGTCTATACAAATGATATGTTAAAGTTTGTCCTAAAATACTACTCGCTGAATGAACTTCTTCCTTACTAAGAATTCCATGATGACAACCGGAAACTCGATGAGATAAATTGAATGGATGCGTCTCTGTTGCAAGACAATACCTGATCAGGGTAGGGAATAATTGAAGATAGATTCGGTATCCCATTTCATTGAGAGAGACTTTTTTACCCCAGTTTACGCTTTCATCATCTGGAGTTAACTGTCTTGAAGTTCAGCTTTATTTGGTTAATATGCGTCAATTAAAACTCAGTATATGTAATCTTGGGATCGCATCTGTCTTTCTTATCTCCTTGACACCTGATACACTGATGATACTCCTGTTTTGAACTGACTTCAGACTTCCAACACTCGAAAACGATAATTTCTCACCTTTGATACCATCAACATTAGTGATGATAGTAGGTGGTTCTGGTTTCTTGTTGATCGAACGATTGCACCTCGTGCATGCAAAGTCGAATGACTCAAATTCTTCTGTTGGTGGGCAGATCAGACATGAGGCATTGTATTCAAATGCCCATAATTCTCCATTCCAAAATAGTTTTGCCTTTTTGTTTAAGACCTTCTGTATCATTTTTAACTCCCATCACACATTCCTCTTCATTTTGACTGTATTTGTTGGAGTATTACAAGATGTTTCATTTGTAGAAGTTTGGCTGTTGCAAATCCAAAAGGAGTTAAGAGGAATGAAAAAACCACAATACAAAAAGTCACAGGGGTAGAGTCTCACGCAAATTTTTCCATTTCCATCTGTATATCATATACTCCTTTCAAAAGGCAAAAAAAATAAGCCATCATTTTTTTCCATAGTTCCGGCAATACATTCATCAATTTTGTTGGTATAAAAGACTCCACTAACATTGAAAAATGTTAGCGGCAAAAGCAAGATAAATGCGCAACACAGCTCCAAAATGCTTTTGCTTTCATTGCTGGTAGCTAAATACTTTCATTTGTTGATGATCTTGTCATTTATATGTAAAAAACTAGTGTCTTATTCAGCTCACTCAGCTGCTTTTGGAGAGGCGAGACAATCCCATCAAAGTGATTACCGAAATGCAAGTATGGTTCCAATTGTGTCTGAGACAAAAGAGTATGTAAACCTGTTCAGCGAAATGAACATAATCCTTTTAAAATTGAAATATCCACCAAATCACCTAGCTCAGCATCTTCCAAACATTGCTTCACATCAATCAGTTTGATCATTCCTTTGAAATCCTCAAAATCTGTCAACTTGTCTTGTGGACAGCAGACTTTTCGATCAAAGTTCATAAAGCAGTTTAAGCATTCGAGAAGATTCGCTCTCGAAATACGATTACATTGTAAAAATCTACTTTGTATCGATTTATGAGCTAGATTGAGTCCTAACACAAAGTAAAATACTTCTTCGGTAGTGTGTAGAGGGTCCATGCGCTCCAAAGGAATGAACAAAATCAGGCAATGTAGCGATCGACTTGAACCCTCAAGTTCATCTCTGAGCTACAGAAAAAACACAGTGGAAAACTGTGTTTTTTCTGTAGCTCAGAGATGAATGAAGCAGGATTTTTTGTATCGCTTCTTTTGTGTGTCCTTGGATATGTTTGTTGAATCAACAGTATTCATCAAGTCATCCGAGTTATTTTCCTCATCAATACTGTAGGTATATGGATATCCCTCCGCTATTGCAAGTAATCTATCTTTCAAACACTGATAAGACAGTTTACGTTGAGTTGTAGGCAATAGGTAGGGATTTAATCATGCGCGTAAATTTTTTAATGTAAAGGGGGACTTTAAATCAGCAGAGGAAAGATTCAGAAAAGCGTTAATCCATTCATCATGTACCGAAAACCCCATTTTGGCATTTTTTAAAACTTGACTTTTATCAATCCAGTCGATAGCATCTGTCAGTTCTTGTTCAGTAGGTGTTCCACCTTCTACCAATTCAGCGTATCTGTCACAAGTGCTACATTGTCGATCAATGTGGGAGCAGTGACAGTTTAGTAGTGATAGATTCGCTGCTTGCTTGTAAAAACTTCCTCCTAGTACACAGCATCCACATTCCTCCGTAAAATAAATCCTCAACATTTCATCAGAAACTTCAGCCAAAAAGGTCTTGGGTCCCATAGCATTGGAAGCTTCATGGTGAGCAAAGTCTTCAACACGCAACATGTTTGTTGTTATTCCGTTGAGTTACAAAACGCGAATGATCCGTTATCAAATCAAAATATCTATTTAATCTTTAAACATTTTAACTATTCATCATTTTCTTTTTTTCGAGGTCAAATATTGTGCTAACCCATGTAGATCTTCATAAATCCTCTAATCTCAACTTGACAATCATGGATTGGACAATGTTTTAGTTCTGATTAGCATTCTGTAAGTGATTTTTCTTTACACTCACCACAGTAAATGAGATGTCCACATGGAAGAGAGATATGATTAGCGGATACATTTTTTTTCATGTGACTCAGACACACATTGAGCAAGTTTGCTTTGCTTCATCTGATCTTTATCTTTCTTTAACGCTTTAATTGTTTTAGCGTCTAACAAAAATTGTTCATCATTCACCCCTAATTTACTCCCATCCAAAAGATAGGTTTCATGGTCATTTTTCAACTTTGTTTTCGGATTCTCATCAGGAGTAGAAATATTTTCCAAAGCGTGTAAAGCTGCAATCATAAAACCTAGTTGCTCAAAAGGTTTCCCATTCAACACTAAGACTTGCTTGATATCATTTTGACTCTATTCTAGCTTTTTGCAGATAAGTTTCATTGTTTATTTTTCTTCAGACTGCGCTATACGTTTCATTTTTCCTCGATATTTCTCAAGCTGGCGATCACACTTTTTTGGATTTTTCCGTTCATTCGTAAACTTCCTCAACGTATTTTTCTCCGTTACTCGCGAGTAGAAAAGAACAGTCTGGAAACCAACGGCAGTGTTCCTCCCAGGGTATATCACTCACTTTTCATTCTTTGAGTTCATCCAAGCAAAAGAAACGCTTTACACTATCTACAAATTTAGTATAGTAAAAACCTGCGGTGGAAAGGAGTTTCATAGAAACTTTACCCTTCCATTGTTCGAAACTGGTTTCTCTCGCTGATTCAGTAGCGAATTGGGGTGTACCAGCACGGTCAATTGGGGTACTTAGGGGTAAAACTTCCGCAGTCAAATCCGCCCTCGTCTAGTTCTTTGTTCTTCCATCGTATAACTTTTGACAATGGAGATGTTTTTCGTTTCTTCTTCGGTTAGTTTCCTGGGTCGATACAGTCAATTATGAGTGTTAAATCTTCTAACAAAACGACAATGCGGAAAACTTTCAGCATGTTCTTTTGTTCGATGTTCATCTTCATACTTCCAGTTTAGTAATACCCCTTTGCAAAAAGCACACTGAACAGCGTTGTCTTTTCCAAGATTGTGAAATCCCGCTGCCGCCATGTTTTCACTTCTGTGTGTACCCGTATGACTCCAGTTTGTAACAAACGACAAAAATTCATTGCAAGTAAATAAATACTGGTTATTATCAATTACTGTTATTTCTTTAATTGAACTATTAATTTAATTTGTTATTATAATAACAAATTAAACTAGATGAAATTGTATTCACAAGTGAAGACAAGAGTATTTTAGAGAATAAAAGTAAAAAAAAAATGACAGTGATTGGACTTGAACACCTGTACTGGTTGCGGTGATTCTCGCATGACACCACCTACACCAACTACACCATCAACCTCTGCCTGAAACAGGTTATATTTGACACTCACTTTCCTAAACATGATAGTTAGCAGCAAAGTTCTACTTTCGAAGACTTTTTACAAGAAAAAAAATCTCTACCACTGGAAATCATACCTGGACCCTCAAACCAGTAAGCGACAATCTTAACCATCGAGCTATAAAGGCAATTTGCTGATGCACAATCTATTTTAGTAAATATCGACAATTGTTTAGCAATAGCTTTTTTCGCAAAAAAAACAGCTTTTTCAAGTGCAAAGATGCTTTCGTTGTTCTGGGGCCACACAAGCGCATGTTTCACAACTGCCAATACAACATGCACTCCTATTACTACATATACTCATGCTGACTTCACTCCTCCATTCTGAAAATAATTGTTTTAAGCGAAAAAGAAATCAGTACCTAAGAATCGAACCCGAACCCTATCTACAGCAGGTCATAGTGTTAACCATTTAGCCATGTAGCAATGTTGAATGTGGTCGTAAACAGCTTTAGATAAAAGAAAAAGGTGCTATGGCCTACATACAAAAAAATATTTTGGGGTTCGGACATCGCTAAATGCTGTAGTGGATTTTGGGGGGCCGACCAAACGTCCACCAACAACGCCTCACTAGAGGTCAACTTCCAACAGAGGAGTATGCCAACTCCACAACTGTTCTCGGAGCCCACGGCTCAAACGTACAACTCAATGTCTTGTTGAGTAAACCATACTTTATTACACAGCATAACCAGCAATGTATAATAAGGGTAATTGTATCATGCTACTTGGCTTAAGCGCAGGCAGAATCCCAATACAATACAATGAATCAAGTGAAGTGTTCTGCCTTTTATAGGCAGAACAGGATTAAAACATATACCCAAACAAGGGGCAACAAATCAGCAATGGCAGGAAGTGTTTACACTAATCAGAATACAAGATATAAATATGCAATACAATCATTGGCTAATATGGGGTTAAATCTGCAAGGCGCCCAGAAGTAGGGGGCGGAGCTTCTCAGTCAATCTTGCTGATTCATGATGGTGCAATCAATAGCTCTAGTTCCTGGTCTTTATGGCTTGTGGTCCTTGGCTTTGGTCTTGTTTGAGGACAGCTATGTTGTAAAGTCGGGCTCCTGCACTTTTGGTATCAATTTAGGTTCTCAGGCTACAGCAGTTCTTTCCTCACCGACCCGGTATAGGTTTGGTAGTGGCACTGCAGGGCCGGTAGTGCATGCTGCAGGGTGTGCTGCAGGGCCGGTGGTACCTCTGCAGGGCCGGCAGTGAATGCTGCAGGGCCGGCGGTAAATGCCGCAGGGCCGGTAGGGTTTCTACCGGCTGGCTTGCTTATGTTCTGGCTGTGCCAGGCTCTATTTAGGCTTGCCTGACACTCAGCAGTTGTCAGGGGGACCTTGCGCAGTGGTAGTAGTCACAAAATTCCACCACAATACTTATCGAATATTTTCAATTTTTTCAGATTTGTTCAATTTGTCACCTGAATACTATTTGCGCTAAAGTTTTATAGGAGAAAAATTTTTCTGCCGTGAAAACAGTAAATAACGAACCTTTTTGTCACACATTGAAAACCGTGTGGGCGTGGACTCTTTTACCAAAGATCAGAAACTTGATGGGTGTTCATCTGAAAGACGATTACAATGCGATCACAACCATGCAAAATTTATACAAATCGGAGTAACCGTCCCCGAGTTATGGTCATTTTTCCGTTTGGAAAACCTATTTTGAAAATGGAATAGCTGTGCCGCCGGTATCGCGAGAAACTTGAAGCTCGTAATTTTAGAAAGTTTAAGCATTGGGCTATGCTGCCTAATAAGTTACTTGTCGCTGACTAGTTCAGATCTGGTCTCGGAAAGGATTGAAAAGTGCTGTTTCTGTTTAGATTTTCAACTTTGAAAATGGAAAAACTTGAAACGGTTTTGTGCGATCGCTTTGAAGTTCAAAATGGTACATCGATACACTATGGCACATGTTTGTTCAAAATCTCAGCTACTTCAGCCTGTTTGTTCTTTAACGGGAAGCTGTTTTATGCTAAAAACTGTGATCTTCACAAAAATCCAAGATGGCCGCTTCTGAACGATTTTTTAACGACATGTCATGTTGTCGAATCAGAAGGTGGGCGAAATGCACCATATTTTAAAAATTGGTATTTTTTAAACAATTGGCTCTACGTTTTTTCAGCCACTTTGATGCTTTTGAAAACGATTTTTTACCTGTTTTCGCACCTAAATTGTGATGTTCTAGAAAGTTCTGTTACTTCAAAAACCAACTTACTTTAATGCCCGATGTCTATCAATTGCGTCGCAAAAGAAATTGTAGCTTTATCTATTACGGTTCTTGAGAAAAAGGGGCTTCTCTTCGCTAAGGTTTGCGCGAAAGAATAAGAAGAAAAAAAATAAAACCATGCAGAACAATAGTATTTTAGATTCTCTAAAATACTAATTATTGATAATTCAATTAAAAAAAAATAATGATTTAATAATAATGATAATTGTACATGATTTTATTATTACAAGGTAGCCAGACACCTGTACAGTTCCTACTGTCAGGTTGAACCACTGGATATCATAATTAAATGTGTAAGTTTTTGTGATTAATTCTGTGTGTAATAATTGGCTGCTGCCGGACTTGGCTTTTACAGAAAGTGCCATGAAGGCGACTGACTGCACCGACCGTTCAGTAAAAAAAACGAAAGGCTATTATTGTCGACGGTGGCGGCCGTGAATGTTATAGGTCGAATTGACCTTGCACTCTTTTGACTAGGCTCCGTTATTCACTGTAGGTTGGGCGAGCTGTAGTTGTGAGAGCTGTTACTGTTTCCTGGATGTATTCTTAGAAGCAATCATATTTCTGAGAGTCAGGTTAACTCTGATTCATTCTTGATGTTACACGAGATTAAATACATGTACAATATTAGGACAAAGGATGTGCACAAGCTGTTAGATTAAGGAGAAGCAAGAAAACATGTCCACTCGACTCTAAATCATAACTCAAGAAGACCTGGATGTCATCCAGGTCTTCTCCAATTAGCCCAAGTTCCCGTAACTCGTGTATGTGCATGTATTCCTAGGTTAACCCAATACCGATAAAACCTAGGTTATAATCGTGAAACTTCCTGTAACGCACAAACTCGACACCCAACATGCCCCCCCCCTTGATAAACCCAGTGAACAATCAAGCTAACATACCATGGAACCAATTACCATTGCGTGCGATCAAGCCTACCTAATCATGGTTAGCTGAAGCACTAGCCTTAAAACATATGTCAAGCCTAAATACTGGGGATGAAAATCGAAGCCTCACACCATACATACCTGGGATAAATATTGTAATGGATTCCGGTCTGTTACCACGGACATCCACTAATCTCGAGTATTCTACCTCTCTCCAGAGGGGACACTGTGCTGACCGACAGTGACAACTGTGCAGGGCAACCGAATTACCCGGTAAGGCAAGAGCCCATGGCTCAAACAAACAGTACCGTGTAGTGTCTGTAATAATGGCTTTATTCTCTAAGCTGTCCTGAGGGTAATTATTCCTCTAGGGTTTAGCAATATAAGAGTATATGCCATGGCAACATTGTAATGAATGCAAAGATTAACAGTGTGTGCTCTCCTTTTATAGGAGAGCTGATAAGCACAATACATATAGCAGTCAATGCACAGGAAGCAGATTAACCAATACAATTAATTATATAAATAACAAGCCAATCACAATGCAGTATGATTAATTAAGGGAGGTGCCAAGTGGCTAAGGGCGGAGTCCTTTCTCCTGATTGTCCAATGAGTGGTCCTGCAAGGCTCCCAGGCTGTATGTAGAGTTGGGTCCATGGAGTTGGTAGTTTAAGGGTAAGTACTTCCTGTTCTCGACCTTGACTAAGCTCCTACACACTTTTGAGGATCCTCCTCTATGGCGGCCATCTTGTGCCGGCCCAGTACAGCTGTACCAGGTCGGTAGGGGTCACTACCGACCCTGCAAGGGTCACTACCGGCCCTGCTCACTATGCCACTGGCACAGTAGGACTTTCTACCCAACAGCTGTTAACCGAACGCTGTGGGTAAAAGTCTAGCGCATTGTCTCGCAAGGTTCTAGCGTAAACGACCTGTTAACTACTAGTGTGCATCAAAATCTACCACAATATCTGTAACAGATACATACCTTATTAATCATTTACCTCCATACCTGTCCCTCGTTCACTCGTCAACCCAACAGCTCTAACTATACCTCCTCTGAACCATCACCAACTTCCATCTGCTCGTCCTCCTACCTCACTACGCCTCCAACACCTGTCTGAGCCACATCCCTCAACACCAACTCAACCATCAGGGGTTCACCACCATCACCACCACTATCCCTTGGATCAGTCGATCCCGACTGCTCCGATATTCCACTCCCAGTACCTTCCCCGTGAAGTTTCATACTAGGGTCAATCTCCACGGTATCTTCCCTATTCACCTCCAACTCAATCTTGACACTGGTGTTGCCACCGGTCTCCCTTTCTACCTCTTCTACCTCACTTGCCGAACTGCTACTGCCCCGAGGGTCTGAGAGGATCTTGGACTCCTCCCTCTGGGTGCTAGAGCCTTCTGCACTAGGTGCAAGCACTGATTTCACAGTTATACCGGCAGAAACTTCTTGCGCCATTTGCATTGGTGAGGCATTACCACCACCGTTAGATACGAGCGTTACCATTTGCTCCACTGTGTCCTTTATGACAGTAGTACCTTTGCATTCCAATACACCTTGCCTACACTCGCCTTCAACTCGTAACTCATTACCGTTTGTTAGCAGTTTGAGGTTGCTGATATCCTTAATACCTAACAGGTTCACAGAGGACCCTTTTACAACATAAACTGACGTCACTATAGATCTGGGGAAGTCATTAATGCAAACATTTGACTTCCCGCTAACATTCAGCCTGGAACCATCAACCCCAATGAGATCATTAACAGGTTTACATAATCTCAAATTCAGAAACCTGCCAGTATCCTCAGTTACAACCGACACTTCAGCTCTAGTAGTAGGAATAAGGGAGCAGATCTCTGTCATGGAGTTTAAGGATAAGGTTCTCCTGGTTGCAGGTACTTGAAGTATGCACCAGTTGCCATGAGAACCTGTGAGGTACTTTTTGCGTGCACCAGTTGTTCAGAATGTATGTAATTTTATAGCGTGGATTGTTGATTTATACATTGGTTTGAGGTTCTGGAGGTTTTCCTGGATGTTCTCCTGGTCCATTGGGTGCCTTTTTGTGTGCACCAGGTGTTTAGAATGTATGTTATTTATTGGTAAGGTATGTTGATTATTTATCGGGTTCTCCCTGTTGGTGCTTTTTGTGTGCACCAGGTGTTTTGAATGTTTTGGTATGTTGATTTAGACATGGGTTTGTAAGCTGATGTTAGATTGGGGGTTTGAGTATTGTATAAAAATGAAGCGTTGTATTATGTTTATTTAATTAAAATAGTAATAGTGAATGTAATAAAGTATATAATAATAGTGTAAGAAGTGAATGCAATGAAATAAAGTGTAGTCGGTTGAAAAGTTTAATATGAAGACTATAAAAACCTTTTAATTTGTGAAATATTTAATGATATTGCCAGAAAGTATTGTCGCATTCAGGATGAATGATGATGAGAAGATTTTTTCCAATTCTTAGTTCAGTACTTTCCGATACAGACAGAGACAATCCTAAAAATTCCTCCACATCATTATAACTAAAAACTCTATAAACAGGAGGTGATGGAGTTGTACTTGCTACCGAATTGTTTTCGCATACGTTGTATTCTATTTTACAGTCACATCATTAGTTGAAAGTGTAGTTGATAGAGTCATAGTTGTCGCCGTTGGAGTTGTTGTTGTCGTCATTGGAGTTGTTTTTGTCATCGTTGGAGTTGTTGTTGTCGTTGAAGCTGCTGTCGTCGTTGGAGTTGTCGTCGTTGTTCGACTAGTCGTTGTTCTCCAAGTTGTAGTTAGTGATCCTTCCATATATAACCGGATAGAAGTTAAAGCTTCATCGGTTTTACAAACAAAGAAGTGTTGAGCCCACCTATCACGTCTTTCGCAGTTTTTTGTTGATTGACAGGTTCTATGGTAAATATGAGTCTATACAATCGATATTTTAAAGTTTGTCCTAAAAATTGACTCACTGCTTGAACTTCCGTCTTATCAAGAACTCCATTGTGACAACCCATTGGCAGATGAGATTAAATGAATGGTTGAGTCTCTGTTGCAAGACAATATCCGAACAGGAAAGGGAATAATAGAAGATAGTTCCGGTATTCCATTTTATTGAGAGAGAGACTGTTTTTTACTCCAATTCACAATTTCATCATCTAGAGTTAACTGTCTTAAACATCAGCTGTGTTTGGTTAATAAGTTACAATGAAAACTCGATGTATAGAATGTTGGAATCGCATCTGTAATTGTTATCTCATTGACACGTGATGCTGATGATAATCTTGTTTTGAACAGGCTTTAGACTTTCAAAATTCGAAAATGACAAATTCACACCTTTGACACCATCGACATCAGCAATGGTAGTAGTTGGTTCGATGTTGATTGAATGATTACATCTTGTGCATGCAAAGTCGAAGCTCTGAAATTCTTCTGTCAATGGACAGATCAGCCACGAGATTTTGTTGTCAAATGCGCACAATTCTCCATTCCAAAATAGTTTTGCATTTTTGTTTAAGACCTTCTGTATCATTTTTAACTCCCATCACACATTCCTCTTCATTTTGACTGTATTTGTTGGAGTATTACAAGATGTTTCATTTCTAGAGGTTTGGCTCTTGCAAATCCAAAAGGAGTTTCGAGGAATGAAAAAACCACAATACAAAAAGTCAGAGGGGTAGAGTCTCAGGCAGTTCTTGTCATTCGCATCTGTATATCGTCTACTCCTTTCAAAAGGTGACAATAGTAAGACATCATATCTTTCCATAACTCCATCAATACATTCGTCAATGTTGTCGGTCTAAAAGTTTCCACTAGCGTTGAAAAATGAAACCATCAATAGCAAGACGATTGTGCAACTCATCTCCGAAATGCTTTTGCTTTCAGCGTTGACAACTAAATGCTTTCATTTGTTGACAAACTTATCATTTATATGTAAACAACTATTGACTTATCCATCTCGCTCATCTGCTTTTGGAGATGTGAGACAATCCCATCAAAGTGATTGCCGAAATGTAAGTACGGTTCGATACATGTCTGAACTAAAAGAATGCCTGAACTTGTCCACCGAAATGAGGATAAACCTTTTAAAATTGAAATATTCACCAAATCACCGAACTCAGCATCTTCCAAACCTTGTTTTACATCAATCAGCTTGATCGCTCTCTTGAGATCCTCAAAAAATATCAGGTTGTTTTCTGGACAACAGACTTTTGGTTCAAAGTTCCTAGAACAGTTTAAGCATTCGGGAGGATTCGCTCTTGAAATACAATTACAACGTAAAAATCTACTTTGTATCGATTTGCGAGCGAGATTGAGTCCTAACACAAAGTAAAAAACCTATTAGGTAATGAGTTGAACAAAAAGAGGATCCAAGCGCTCCAAAAAAAAGGTATTCAATGTATTTCTTTATGAAGTTAGGAACAAAATCAGCCAATGTAGCAACTGACTTGAAGCCTCGAGTTTTTCTGCTCAGGTTCCTTGTGCAGCTCAGTGATGAATGAAGCGGGTTTTTTTATCGCTTCTTTTATGAATCCTTGGATACAGTTGTTGAATCATTAATGTTCATCATCCCATTTGAGTTATCATCATCATCAAGACTGTATGCATATGCATAACCTTCTGCTATTGCGAGTAACCTATCTTTTAAGAGCTGGTGAGATAGTTTGCTTTGAGTTGTAGGTAGTAGGTAGGGATTTAATCGAGCACGTAATTTTTTTAACAAAAGGGAGACTTTAAATGAACGGAGGAGGGATTCAAAAAAGGGTTTATCCATTCATCATGCACCAAAAATTCCATTGTGGCGTTTTTTAAAACTTGACTTTTATCAATCCAGTAGGTAGCATCTGTCAGTTCTTGTTCCTTAGGTGCAGTATCTTCTAGCAATTCGGCGTATCTGTTGCAAGTGCTACATTGTCGATCGCTGTGTGAACAGTGAGAGCTTAGTAGTGATAGATTTGTTGCTTGCTTGTAAAAACTTCCTCCTAATAAACAGTATACGCTTTCTTCCGTAAAATAAATCCTCAACATTTCATCAGAGACGTCAGCCAAAAATGTCTTGCCTCCTATAGCATTGGAAGCTTCTTGGTGAGTAAAGTCTTCAACGTGCAACATATTTGTTGTTATTCTGTTGAGTTACAAAAGGTGAATGATGCGCTATTAAACGAAAATACCTATTAAATTTTTAAAATTTTCATTTTCTCATCATTTTTGTTTTTTTTGAGGTCAAGTGTGATAAATATTGTGCTAACTCCTGTAAATTTTCATAAATCTTTTAATCTCAACTTGACAATCATGAATTGGACAGTGCTTTACCTCTGATGAGCATCCGGTAAGTTTTTTTTCCTTACACTCACTGCAGTAAATGAGATGTCCACATGGAAGAGAGATATGACTAGCAGGCAGTTTTTTATGTGACTGAGACACGCATTGAGCAAGTATGGTTTGCTCCGACTGATCTTCATCTTTCTTCATGATTTTAGTTGTTTTAACAGCTAATAAAACTTTTACACCATACACTCCTGATTTACTCGCATCCGAAACATAAGTTTCAACATCATTCTTCAATTTTGTTTTTGGATTCTCATCAGAAGTGTCAGTAGTAGTATATGAGCAGATCTCCCTACCAAGTGTTTCTTTTGTGGATTACACTTCGGGGTGAATGCAATGGGTTACGTCGTTGAATGAATTCGCCGAGTTTATATTGTATTTCATTTGAGGGGCATTTGAGTGGCATTTGAGTGGCATTTAAGTGGCATTTGAGTTTTGATTATTTTTTTACTTAATTTGAACTTATATGGCATATAGATTTTGAATGTATGGCCGCCGAGTTTATATTGTATTTCATTTGAGAGGCATTTGAGTGGTATTTAAGTGGTATTTGAGTTTTGATTATTTTTTTACTTAATTTGAACTTATATGGTATATAGATTTTGAATGTATGGCATTCAAGTTTTGATAATTTTTTACATAATTATATACATAACTCTAACTCATAGGGCATCTAGATTTTGAATGTATGGCATTTAAGTTTTGATAATTTTTTGTAATTCCGACTCATATGATATCTTTAGAGAGAGGAGAGAGAGGAGATATATCTACATTGAATAAATATGAAACAATATGTGAATATATACATTTATTGTGTAATAAGTAGGGAAAATCTCATATAATATAGCTAGAGTCAGTAAATATTAAATAATACAAAACACTACAACTTGTAATGACAATCAATGCATAAGCTTTTACTAAAAAAAATATCTTGAAAACCTTCAAAACATGATCCCAAATGGAAAAAAATGGATAAAGTTAGATATTCATCTATTTGTATACATCTACAAAAAAGAGGTATTTGGTGAAATATTTTTTCATTTCATTCACTTTTCATTAATTTTTTTGCAAAAAGAAATCATCCTCTAAATGGTTAAATTTCATCTATTTTGTACAAATTTACAAAAAAACAGGGTATTTGGTAAAATATTCTTTCATTTCATTAAATTTTCATTATCTTTTTGCAAAAAAGAAATCACCCTCTAAATGGTTAAATTTTGTCTGTTTGTATATCTTTACAAAAAAAACAGGGTATTTGGTAAAATATTCTTTTATTCTATTCAATTTTCATTAATTTTTTCAATAATTGCTTAAATATACATTATTCATTATTTTCTTATTGTTAGGTAAGCAACCTATCATACAAAATTAGTTTCTTGAGTGAGGGTTTTATCCCACATTTTCCTTTTGAATTTTTTCAAAAATTTACCATTTTTTCAAAACGATCATTTATATATACAATTTCCATTATTTTTTTAAACAGAACAATCTCTATCTCTGAGAGGTTGGAGATATTGGGGTAGAAAACTTAGACATGATGATGAGAAGGCTATGGATTTACCCATTCAAGAGCAAACCATTTTCGATGGCAATTTCAATTCTGAAAACTAAATCAATGTAATTTTGTTTTTCAAAATGCAATCATCAGAAAACTTCTGTCATGATGAGGAGGAGGTTATGGATTTACCCATTCAAGAACAAACCATTTTTGATGGCAACTTCATTTCTAAAAACGCAATTCTGAAAACTAAATCAATGTAATTTGTTTTTCAAAATGCAATCATCAGAAAACTTCTGTGATGATAAGGAGGAGGTTATGGATTTACCCATTCAAGAACAAACCATTTTCGATGGCAACTTCAATTCTAAAAACGAATTAGAACTGAAGTATGTGGTATTACGTAATCCTTTTTTTCTAAGAAAAAAAATTGTTTTTCAAAATGCAATCATCAGAAAACTTCTGTCATGATGATGAGGAGGTTATGGATTTACCCATTCAAGAACAAACCATTTTCGATAGCAACTTCAATTCTAAAAACTAAATCAATGTAACTTTTTATTCTTTGTCTCCCATGAAATTGTTCAAAACGAATTAGAACTGAAGTATGTGGTATTACGTAATAGCTGTTTTAAAAGAAAAAAACACATCAAAATCGACAAATTACTCCTCTAGATAGTTCAAATTTCCAATATTTGAGAATTAATCGCAATAGAAAAATTAAGCCTACTCGATAATAAAGAATTTGAGTGTTAAATTTGACTAATTGATTCAATGATATTATATGGATCTTTTGAAAATAAACATTTTAATGAAAACATCATATTTAGTCTTTGACACACTTGAAACCATTTTCCAGTAAATTTCACCAACAATATTTTAGAAATGCTTACTATATATTTACAAGAAAAATGCGGTATTTTGGTAAAATATTCTTTTATTCCATTCAATTTTCATTAATTTTTTGAGCGAAGGCTTTATCCTACAGCATCCTTTTTAATTTTTTTTTATGTTTTAAAACAGGGTTTTATTACAAAGTTTTTGTTTTTTCAACTTTTTAAAAAAAATAATCATTAAAATATATAGTTTTCGATATTTTTTTAAAAATATATATATATATATATAGAGATTTTCACTTTATATTCTTTTATTCCATTCAATTTTCAATAACTTTTTGAGTGAGGATTTTATCCTACACCTTCCTTTTAAATTTTTTATGTTTCAAAACAAGGTTTTATTTATATGACTTTTTTTCTTTTTTTAACTTTTAAAAAAATAATCATTGAAATATATAGTTTTCGATATTATTTTAAAAACGATATATATAGAGATTTTCATTTTATATTTACAAAACTTTGGTATTTGGGAAAATATTCTTTTATTTCATTCAATTTTCAATAACTTTTTGAGTGAGAATTTTATCCTACACCATCCTTTTAAATTTTTTATGTTTCAAAACAGGGTTTTATTACATGGTTTTTTTTGATTTTTTTGAACTTTTTAAAAAATAATCATTGAAATATATAGTTTTCGATATTTTTTTAAAAAATGTATATAGATTTTCACTTTATATTTACAAAATTTTGGTATTTAGGAAAATATTCTTTTATTCCATTCAATTTGTATTAATTTTTTGAGTGAGATTTTATCCTACACCTTCCTTTTAAATTTTTTATGTTTCAAAACAGGGTTTTGTTACATACCTTTTTTTTTAACTTTTTTGTACTTTTAACTTTTTTAAAAACTGTCAAAAATCACCAAATTACCCCTCTAGATGAATAAAATTTACAGGTAAATAATTGTAATAGAAAATACCATATCTAGTTTTTACATTCATAAAACTGTTTTATAGTAAATTTTGTGTAATACAAACTACTATAGCTTACGATATCAATGGTTACAAAGCATTTTTCTTGAACAATATCTTCTTTGATGTTCTGCTGATATATTATTAGTCTCAGAGAGGAAGGAATTCCTGTATTCCGTATTCTTTTTGATCCAATAATGAACTAAAATACAAAAGTTATTCGTTATATAAATAAATTTTACCGAATTTGAAATTTACTCTTAGCTACATTAGATAGTTTACATTATATATAACAGGAAAATAACTCACTGAGTTACATCATTCAGCTCATTATTTTTTAGGGAAAGTCCTTTATTCTGTTTTCTTTTTACGATATAATGCACTAAAATAAAAAGTGATGTATTAGTATAGCATGATTAAAATTAATGTAAAACAATTATAAACTTTTGTTATTTTTTCAACTTCTATGTAAAACAATACACTGATTACACACGAAAAAGTCCTTTTTTTCATCTGGATGCGGAATATATAAATATATATATATATAATTTAAAAATGTTTTACAACAAACACTCATGAATTATCCATTTATGTGATAAAACGTGTTATTTACGTGAGAAATTAAGCATTTTTGTAAAATAATTATAACCTTTTGTGTTTTTTTTTCAACTTCTAGCTAAAAAAGTACACTGATTACACAAAAAAGTCCTTTTTTTAATCCGAAATATATATAATTTAAAAATGTTTTACAAAAAATGTTTACGAATTGATCATTTATGTGAAAAATTAAACATTTTTGTAAAATAATTATAACTTTTTGTTATTTTTTCAACTTTTATGTAAAAAAACTACACTGATTACACAAAAAAGTCCTTTTTTTAATCCGAAATATGTATAATTTAAAAATGTTTTACAAAAAATGTTTATGAGTTGATCATTTATGTGAAAAATTAAACATTTTTGTAAAATAATTATCACGTTTTGTTTTTTTTTCAACATTTATGTAAAAAAAATACACTGGTTACACAAAAAAGTCCTTTTTTTAATCCGAAATATATATAATTTAAAAATGTTTTACAAAAAATGTTTATGAGTTCATCATTTATGTGAAAAATTAAGTGTTTTTTGTAAAATAATTATAATCTTTTGTTATTTTTCCAACTTTTATGTAAAAAAAATACACTGATGACACAACAAAATCCTTTTTTAATTCGAAATATATATAATTTAAAAATGTTTTACAAAAATGTTCACAAATTGATCATTTACGTGATAAATCATTTTACTGTTATTTACGTGAAAAAGAGAAATTAAGTGGTTTTTCATTGTAAGAGTACACAACATTTTCGCAAATCAACTTTTTAAATTATGGTAAAAATTAATAAAACTTACCTAAAGTGATATGAATCCCTTGAGTTATAGATTAGCTTCTCGAGAGTTTGTTCTCCACAGTGTTCTTTTTCAGCATCATCGAAGTAGTTGAGAAAATCCTCAGATTTTGGATTATCAGTCAGTTCCGAGGCTTGGACGAAGGCTTGATGAGCTGCGAGTACACTGATGTTGTAGAAAATTGAATTGTCTGCGTTTCGACTCAAACCCTTGAACAGAATAACTCCAAATCTTTCTGATGTCACAGCAGAAGCTATTTGATGAGGAATGCGCATATCTCCGATCGGTAATTCTTCATCTACAACACTTCTGTATTGAACTAGAAGAGTCTCTTCATTTCCATTCCATCGTCTGTCAGATTTTGTTATCACTTCAGGGTTTTGGAAACATATGACACTATCTGTTGGGAAATCCTGAAGATTAGCTACTTCGAAATAAGCATTGATTTGTCGCATACTTTTTTCTGGTAATACATCAAACGCATTCTTACACCTCAAAGTAGTTCCTGTTTCTGTAGCAGCACGAAAAATTGCTTTTCCAGTCTTTTCAACACCCATGTAGATCAAAACCAGTGGTCTTATTTGCGAAACTTCATTAAAAAGTAATCCTGCTGCTAATGGAATAGTGCTCTTCACTCTAACTATCTTTCCATCCTTTTTATAGTTGTAGATGATGGTGCAGTTCGTTTCATCATGGAACTCAACGGTTAACATCTGCATAACTGTAGGTATTGGTAAATCTTCAACTTTGACTATGTTTTCAATGTTTCTTCTGGAAGCTGGAGATAGAGTACTTAACAGAGAGGCACTTTTGATGATGAGAGTTGCCAGAGTATTCAGACTGACGCTTTGAAAGCGAATCGTAGTGCGTTGAAGAAGTACATTGTCATCAATCACCTTCTTGTCTTGTGAAGGTTTTGGTTCTTTATTCTTCAGTTGTTTTGTATTGACTTGTGTCGACATTCTAAAAGATAAAGTAAGAATCCTTGTTATGATTTTTTTGACTTTTTTTCAAACCAATTTGAAGATGTATATATATATATACATATTTATTTACTCAATATCATACTGCTGTTAGTATCTAAATCGATAAAAAATTAAATTTATACTCAATAGTACATCAAGTTGACTTACCTCAAAATAGAAAGTCCTTCTAGCAGTTGTAGTTGATGATGTTGTAGTAGATCTTGCTCCTTCAGTTGCTAATGTTGAAGTGACTGCTTTCTGTGTAAAAACAGTGCTTCTTATATAGCTGAAATCATGCCATTTATCATAAAGTTAAACTAATGAAACATTGTTTTTACGGAAGAACACCAATGCTTTCGCGGGAATAAAAAAATTATTTTCACGTGAATGGAAACCGTTGCTTTCGCGGGAATAAAAATTTTATTTTCACGCGAATACAAAACAATGCTTTTGCGGGAATAAACATTTTATTTTCACGCGAATGGAAACTGTTGCTTTCGCTGGAATGAATAACTTATTTTCACGCGAATACAAAGCAATGCTTTCGTGGGAATAAATAATTTATTTTCACGCGAATGGAAACCGTTGCTTTCGCGGGAATAAACATTTTATTTTCATGCGATTGGAAACTGTTGCTTTTGCGGGAATGAATAATTTATTTTCACGCGAATCCAAACCAATGCTTTCGCGGGAATAAACATTTTATTTTCACACGAATACAAACCGTTGCTTTCGCGGGAATGAATAATTTATTTTCACTCGAATACAAACCAATGCTTTCGCGGGAATAAATGATTTATTTTTTACCTGAATGGAACCCGTTGCTTTCGCGGGAATAAACATTTTATTTTCACACGAATGGAAACCGTTGCTTTCGCGGGAATAACTAATTTATTTTCACGCGAATGGAAACCGTTGCTTTCGCGGGAAAATTTTTTTTATTTTCACGCGAATACAAACCAATGCTTTCGCGGGAATAAAATTGTTATTTTCACGCGAATAGAAACCAATGCTTTCGCGGGAATAAAACATATATTTTCACACGTTTAGCTATATAAGAGACAACGGTTTCAGACAGAAAGCATCCAGTTCAACAACAGTGAGCAAAGGAGCAACATCTATCTACTACATCTTCCATTGCAACTACTAAGAGTTCTCTCTTCATAAACGTAAGACTAAAAATACAATTATTTCCGCTAGCTAACACAACTATCTGAAGGCTTTATGACATATCTATCTTTAAATTGATTATAAAGAGTTGAACCAATTTTTTCTGTTTTTCAGAATGAATACTTAAGACGTAGGAAGCCAACCATTGTATCTAAAGTCGGAATCTCAGCCTGATGAAAAGGTAAGAATTAATAAAAAATACTATTTAACACCTGTTGAAAACCTTTAATTATTTTAGTTATCTAATTATTGCTTGTATTTTAGACCAATACAACAACAAATAAATCCAATCTACTTAAAGGACTTCCTTCCAGAAATGTATCATAACTATGTGATAAATAATGATGTTGTTGAAGAAAAAGCTGTAGAACGCTTGACATTCCAAGTTATGATATTCTGTATAACTCAACACATGATGAGTACTGGGATGTGTTGTAAGAAACATGATATATCTACAGAACTTTTTGATGACATTATAAAAAGCGGTTTCGAAACCGTTTTGTCAATGGTGGAAGCTGTTAATATTAATGATCTTTTATAAGAAATTGAAAGAAGTGCTTGGAATCAAATAGTTTTCAAAAAATTATATAACATGAAGTGGAACAAAAAACTGTTTATAAATTCAGAAAGCATATTTCTAATTATGTCCAATAGATAAAGGTCTATACTCTTCTGTAGGTATTTTAGAACTATTGTCAGAAGCGTTTCATACATATTTATGAAAAAGTTTTAGTTGTTTTTTATTATTTTACAATATTTTGTTCGAACTATTATATTTTATTTCTTACCAATTGAGATGTTAAACGCAGTATGATATTAAGTAAATACATATATATATATATTTGAACGCATCCTTTGTTGTCTGTCTCCACATCCCAATAGTTTAATAAGCACATTCTCAATCTATCATAACTCTATGCTTAACTGCTTTTGTCATAAATACATATATATATATATATATATATATATATATATATATATATATATATATATATATATATATATATATATATATATATATATATATATATATATATATATATATATATATATATATATATATATATATATCTATATATATATATATATATATATATATATCTATATATATATATATATATATCTATATATATATATATATATATATATATATATATATATATATATATAAGACACTCTAAGTAAAAAATACACTCTTAGCCACTCATGCAAGTATTACCCTCTTATTTTTAGAATGTTATGGATGCTCTTTCTGAAGAGCTCCTTTGCACAGATCCATATCCAACAGAAAATAAAATGAAAAACGGCAAAACAACTCCTGAGAGAAGAAAAACTGCTCCAAAAAAGCGAATAGTAAGGAAACGGAAAAAAATAGTGAGAAAACAAACTACTTCCGTTGAAAGGAAAACAATGGAGAGTGCAGCTATAGCTCATTTAACAGTTGAATGTCTCAACGAAAGGAGAGCTAGGGAATTAGAAAGTCTAAAGGTTCTCAAGTGATTGACTCACCAAAAGTTCCGATTTGCAAAACATTTGAAGATCTTCCTATCCCAAGCATTATGCGAGTGACTGGTGTGATACATCCATCAAGTAAGGAGAAGTGTAGATATTCTCAAGTCCGCTACCATGATCCTTCAGATATACATGAACTCGAACCCAAAATACTTTTCTGTCCAGTTGAAATGGCTAAAAACTTCAACTGTGATAATTACCCCCCTCCGTTTATCGTTGTATATTTGGGTAGAAAGGGGAAACCAAAAAATAAAAGTGTTACTTGGTACGATGTCAAACGTGTTACCAGACATCCTCTAAGCAAGAAGGCAGCTGAAGAGGAATCACTATATTTGAGTACATTGACTAAAGGTCAGCTCAAACGCTTCTTGAACATCAAGACCCTCAATAGTTTCCAACCCGGTGCTATTTTCCCTTACCGAGATGTTGTTGATAGATTCGTTCCTCATCGATTTAAAGGAGGGCAGTCAAATGTAATTTGTATCCGATATACCATGGAACAATGTGGAGAAACACTGTTGAAGACGCTTGCCATACCAGACAAATATACTTCAGAAGCTAACCAACATGCTCAAGGTGTGATGATCTACAGAGGAAAAAAAACCCACGGAAAATTTAAGACGGAATACGATCTTTCATTTTGCTCTACATACAGTCTTGGTCAAATTTATTGGAGACAATGTTGTGATCAAGCAAAGCACAACAAAGCGATATTAGAAATTGATGATGATGAAGAACTTGAAGATTTTCTACGAGGAGATTTTGATGATTTTGAGACAGGATATGTTGCTGAAAAAAAGGATGAGATACATGATAAACCTCGGTGAGAGTTTTTCTTTTTATTTAATAAATTCTAATCATTGTAAATAATACTTCAACTCAATTTAGATGTAGTTGTAGTTATTTCTACCCCAAATAATTTTTTGTTTCAGCGATGGATAGTCTCTAATTCAAAAAAACAAGTTGGACAATGTGACTTGGTGACTCATTTCTATATAATGTAAACTATCCAATGTAACTAAAGCTATAATTCAAATTCATGTAATTATTTTAATTTTTTGTTTAATCATTCTATACTAATACATAACTTTTTTATTTTAGTTCATTACGAATTCAAAAGCACATAAAACAGAAGTCTCCCTTCTTAAGATATAACATCACTACATCAAAGACATCATTGTAAAAAAAGACTATGTATTAATTGTTATTACTTAGTATTTACTGACTCTAGCTATATTATATGGAGAGATTTTCCCTACTTATTACACAATAAATGTATATATTCACATATTGTTTCATTTTTAATCACTGTATTTATTCAATGTAGATATATCTCCTCTCTCTCCTCTCTCTAAATATATCATATGAGTCAGAATTACAAAAATTATCAAACCTTAAATGCCTTACGTTCAAAATCTAGATACCCTATGAGTTATAATTATGTATACAATTATGTAAAAAATTATCATAACTTAAATGCCAGACATTCAAAATGTAGATGCCATATAAGTTCAAATTAAGTAAAAAAATAATCCAAACTCAAATGCCACTTAAATGCCACTCAAATGCCACTCAAATACCCCTCAAACAAAATACAATATAAACTCGGCGAATCCATCCAACGCCATAACCCATAGCCTAACCCCAGATTTTAACCCCACAAAAAAACACTTGGTAGGGAGATCTGCTCATATATTACTACTAGTGTCCATATTTTCCAAAGCGTTTAAAGCTTCAATCATAAATCCTACTAAGTCAAAAGGCTTTTCGTTTAACACTAAGACTTTTCTATATCATTTTGACTATGACCCGGTTTTTCGCAGATCACTTTTATTGTCTCATTTTTCCTCGATATGACTCAAGCTGTCGATCACACTTTTTTGATTTTTTCGTTTGGTCGTAAACTTCTTCAACGTATTTTTCTTGCTTACTTGCGAGTAACAATTGGAATAGTCTGGAATACAATGACAGTGTACTGTCCATGGTATATCACTCTCTTTCCACTCTTTGAGTTCACCCAAGGAAAATAAACATCTTACACTATCTCAAAATTCACTATAGTAAAAGCCTGCACTGTAAAGGAGTTTCAGAAAAACTTTACCCTTCCATCGCTTGAAACTTTCTTCTCTCGTTGGTTCAGAGCAAATCTGGCTGTTCCAGCACGATCAATCGAGATGCCTAGGGATAAAATTTATTTTGTTGGATGCTCGTCTTCACTCTTCCATTTTAGTAATACCCGTCTGCAAAAAGCGCACCGAACACCATTGTCTTTTCCGAGGTTGTAAAATCCAGCCGCTGCCATGTTCTCACCCGAGTGTCTACCCTTACGAGTCCAATTTGTAACAAATGACTTTCTTCGGTAATTCTCATCAAACATCAAAGTCTCTCTCTCTCTCTCTCTCTCTCTCTCTCTCATAAAATGAGAGCTCATTGTAAATGAACTTTGAAAAGTCTTTTGGAGAAAACTGCACAATTGTTTTTTTTTTTCGTAATTTTGATCACAAAAGACTACAGTTATTATCCGGATAAGTCGCAACGACCTAAGCCATTGCATTAACACCGGGAAAAGAACGTTGTAGAAACAACGAGTTAGTATCGAGTAAAATATCATCTTTCCATCGGATAGGATTCCCAATATTTTTAAAACCCTTTCAACTTTGTTTTTCATCTTCTTTTTCATTGTGGATGACATTCACTACATGCTTGTTGTTTGATGCACGGCACATGATTTTTATACAATGTCGTCTTGTTGTTTTTTTTACAGTGTAGAGAGCAACAAGTAATTACTCAAAGTTGAACTTTTGTTGAAAACTTATCTTCTGCTCTCAACTTCAATAATTGTTATTCTAAAATAAAAAAAAAGATTGTTATGAAACAAGAATAAAAAGTGAAAAAATTAACTTGATTTTAATTTTTCTGCTGTACCTTTGAATCGATTACAATTGAAAAGAATATAAAGACTTACGTTATAAATGAAGACTTATCATTTGATTTATAGATGAATGTTATGTATAGTTGTTTGAATGTAAGCTGATTCCTACTGAATCATGATGAAGAAGAAACTAATATTCATTGAAATCCTAAAATAATAATAATAATAATAATAATATAATAGAGCATGTTACCAAAGTTTGCAGCTAACATTTGTGACTACAAAATATTATCTATTACCAGACATCAACAAATAGTTTTAAAACTTCTATCATATCGCATAGAGCAATTGAGTTAGTTTTTCAACTAGTGCTACTTAATTATTTATTATTGCTTACCTCAATACAGAGCATACTCCTAGTAGTTGCAGTAGATGCTCTAGTAAATGCTGCTCTTTCATAGGCTGTTGTGGAAGTGGATGCTTTTTGTGTAAAAGCATTGGTTCTTAAATAGCTAAAGTTGCATTGATTGACATGAGCTGAAACCAATGAAACGTCTCGCGTGAAAAGATCTTTATATCATATAAAAAATTGAATCAGCTCGTTCCCTCATGTGAATAAGCTTGTGTAACAGAGGGACTTCACGCATAAAAAAGTTTTCTCCTTCGCGCAAAAATTTCCTATATATGACATAAAGAGGTTTCTGCGCAAAGGCAGTGTTTTTCGCATGAAGAAAATACCAATTTTATAAGCAAAAAAAAAACATTTTTCAGGCGGAAAAAACTATCGTTTTTTGTCTGAAAAGCACTTTTCTTCGTGTGAAACACCTTTATAATAAATACAGTTTTCGATGCTGGGAAAAAAATCATTTGTTCGCGCAAAAAACAAATTTTTGTGTCTTAAAACAAAATACATTTTTCGCACGAAGGAGAAAACCCATTTTTTCACGCAGAAAATCCACACCTTTTGTATCTGAAATAAACTTATTCGCGAAACAATCCTTTGTAATATAAGCAAGTTTCCTTGCGTAAAAGCACAACTTTTGGGCAAAAAAAAACACTTTTTTATGCGAAAAGAATCCATTTTTTTTTTGATAAAACAAAACTTTCCGTGAGGAAAAAGCAACATTTTTTTAACTGAAAAAAACATTCTTTGCACAAAATCCTTTATAATATATACCGATTTCCGCGCGGAAAAACAACAATTTTCGCACAAAAAAACCAGATTTTTTGCACTAAAGCAACACCTTTCTGTGTGCAAAAACACTTTTTTTGCTAGAAAAAAATCTTTATACTATATACAAGTTTCTGCGCATAGCAAAAAAACATTTTCGCGCAAAGGAAAGTCTCAATATTCGCTTGAAAGAAACAAATTTTTTGTGTTTGAAAAAACACATTATTCGCGTGAAAGTCCTTTATAATATGTAGAGGTTTTCGCGCAGAAGAAAAACTTTTTTGTATGCAAAAAAGACAGTAGTAATATAAGAGCAGATCTCCCTACCAAGTGTTTTTTTGTGGGGTTAAAATCTGGGGTGATGCAATGGGTTATGGCGTTGAATGAATTTGCCGAGTTTATATTGTATTTCTCTTGAGGGGCATTTGAGTGGCATTTGAGTGGCATTTGAGTTTTTTATTATTTTTTTACTTAATTTGAACTTATATGGCGTATAGATTTTGAATGTATGGCATTTAAGTTATGATAATTTTTTTACATAATTGTATACATAATTATAACTCATAGGGTATCTAGATTTTGAATGTAAGGCATTTAAGGTTTGATAATTTTTTGTAATTCCGACTCATATGATATCTTGAGAGAGAGAGGAGAGATGAAAAGAAGAGAGAGAGGAGAGAGGAGATATATCTACATTGAATAAATACAGTGATTAAAAATGAAACAATATGTGAATATATACATTTATTGTGTAATAAGTAGGGAAAATCTCATATAATATAGCTAGAGTCAGTAAATATTAATAATACAAAACACTACAACTTGTAATGACAATCAATGCATAAGCTTTTACTAAAAAGAATATCTTGAAAACCTTCAAAATATGATCCCAAACGAAAAAAATTGGATGAAGTTAGATATTCATCTATTTGTATACATCTTCAAAAAAGAGGTATTTGGTGAAATATTCTTTCATTTCATTCAACTTCCATTAATTTTTTTTGCAAAAAGAAATCATCCTCTAAATGGTTAAATTTTATGTAATTGTACAAATTTACAAAAGAAAACAGGGTATTTGGTAAAATATTCTTTCATTTCATTAAATTTTCATCATTTTTTTGCAAAAAAGAAATCACCCTCTAAATGGTTAAATTTTGTCTGTTTGTATATCTTTACAAAAAAAACAGGGTATTTGGTAAAATATTCTTTTATTCTATTCAATTTTCATTAATTTTTTCAATAATTGCTTAAATATACATTATTCATTATTTTCTTATTGTTAGGTAAGCAACCTATCATACAAAATTAGTTTCTTGAGTGAGGGTTTTATCCCACATTTTCCTTTTGAATTTTTTTAAAAATTCACCATTTTTTCAAAACAATCATTTATATATACAATTTCCATTTTTTTTTTAAACAGAACAATCTCTATCTCTGAGAGGTTGGAGATATTAAGGTAGAAAACTTAGACATGATGAGAAGGCTATGGATTTACCCATTCAAGAACAAACCATTTTTCGATGGCAATTTCAATTCTGAAAACTAAATCAATGTAAATTGTTTTTCAAAATGCAATCATCAGAAAAATTTTGTCATGATGATGAGGAGGTTATGGATTTACCCATTCAAGAACAAACCATTTTCGATGGCAACTTCAATTCTGAAAACTAAAACAATGTAACTTTTTATTCTTTGTCTCCCATGAAATTGTTCAAACGAATTAGAACTGAAGTATGTGGTATTACGTAATCAGTTTTTTTAAAGAAAAAAAAATTGTTTTTCAAAATGCAATCATCAGAAAACTTCTGTCATGATGATGAGGAGGTTATGGATTTACCCATTCAAGAACAAACCATTTGCGATGGCAACTTCAATTCTAAAAACTAAATCAATGTAACTTTTTATTCTTTGTCTCCCATGAAATTGTTCAAACGAATTAGAACTGAAGTATGTGGTATTACGTTATCATTTTTTTTAAAGAAAAAAACACATCTTAATCGACAAGTTACTCCTCTAGATAGTTAAAATTTACAATATTTGAGAATTAATCACAATAGAAACATTAAGCCTACTTGATAATAAGGAATTTGAGTGTTAAATTTGACTAATTGATTCAATGATATTATATGGTTCTTTTGAAAGTAAACATTTCAATGAAAACATCATATTTAGTCTTTGACACACTTGAAAGCATTTTACAGTAAATTTCACCAACAATATTTTAGAAATGTTTACTATATATTTACAAGAAAATTGCGGTATTTGGTAAAATATTCTTTTATTCCATTCAATTTTCATTAATTTTTTGAGCGAGGGTTTTATCCTACAGCATCCTTTTAATTTTCTATGTTTTAAAACAGGGTTTTATTACAAAGTTTTTTTGTTTTTTCAACTTTTTCAAAAAAAATAATCACTAAATTATATAGTTTTCGATATTTTTTTAAAAAAGTATATATAGAGATTTTCACTTTATATTCTTTTATTCCATTCAATTTTCAATAATTTTTTGAGTGAGAATTTTATCCTACACCATCCTTTCAAATTTTTTATGTTTCAAAACAGGGTTATTACATGGGTTTTTTTTTTGTTTTTTTGAACTTTTTAAAAAATAATCATTGAAATATATAGTTTTCGATATTTTTTTAAAAAATAGATATAGAGATTTTTACTTTATATTTACAAAATTGTGGTATTTGGGAAAATATTCTTTTATTCCATTCAATTTTTATTAATTTTTTGAGTGAGGATTTTATCCTACACCTTCCTTTTAAAATTTTTATGTTTCAAAACAGGGTTTTATTACATACCCTTTTTTTAACTTTTATGTACTTTTAACTTTTTAAAAAAAAACAATCCTTAAAATATATAGTTTTTGATATTTTTTTAAAAACTGTCAAAAATCACCAAATTACTCTTCTAGATGAATAAAATTTACAGGAAAATAATTGTAATAGAAAATACCATATCTAGTTTTTTCATTCATAAAACTGCTTTATAGTAAATCTTTGTGTAATACAAACTACTATAGCTTACGATATCAATGGTTACAAAGCATTTTTCTTGAACAATATCTTCTTTGATGTTCTGCTGATATATTATTAGTCTCAGAGAGGAATTCTTGTATTCCGTATTCTTTTTGATCCAATAATTGACTAAAATACAAAAGTTATTCATTATATAAATAAATTTTACCGAATTTGAATTTTACTCTTAGCTACATTAGATAGTTTACATTATATATAACAGGAAAATAACTCACTGAGATACACCATTCAGCTCATTATTTTTTAGGGAAAGTCCTTTATTCTGTTTTCTTATTACGATATAATGGACTAAAATAAAAATTGATGTATTAGTATAGCATGATTAAAAATGAATGTAAAATAATTATAAGCTTTTGTTATTTTTTCAACTTCTATGTAAAAAAATACACTGATTACACACGAAAAAGTCCTTTTTTTCATCTGGATCCGGAATATATATAAATGTATATATAATTTAAAAATGTTTTACAACAAACGCTCATGAATTGTCCATTTATGTGATAAAACGTGTTATTTACGTGAGAAATTAAGCATTTTTGTAAAATAATTATAACCTTTTGTGGTTTTTTCAACTTCTAGCTAAAAAAATACACTGATTACACAAAAAAGTCCTTTTTTTAATCCGAAATATATATAATTTAAAAATGTTTTACAAAAAATGTTTATGAATTGATCATTTATGTGAAAAATTAAACAGTTTTGTAAAATAATTATAACCTTTTGTTATTTTTTCAACTTTTATGTAAAAAAATACACTGATTACACAAAAAAGTCCTTTTTTTAATCCGAAATATATATAATTTAAAAATGTTTTACAAAAAATGTTTATGAGTTGATCATTTATGTGAAAAATTAAGCATTTTTTGTAAAATAATTATAATCTTTTGTTATTTTTCCAACTTTTATGTAAAGAAATACACTGATAACACAAAAAATCTTTTTTTAATCCGAAATATATATAATTTAAAAATGTTTTACAAAAATGTTTTACAAAAAATGTTCACAAATTGATCATTTACGTGATAAATCGTTTTACTGTTGTTATTTACGTGAAAAAGAGAAATTAAGTGGTTTTTCATTGTAAGAATACACAAAATTTTCACAAATCAACTTTTTTTAAATTATGGTAAAAGTTAATAAAACTTACCTATAGTGATATGAATCCCTTGAGTTATAGATTAGCTTCTCGAGAGTTTGTTCTCCACAGTGTTCTTTTTCAGCATCATCGAAGTGGTTGAGAAAATCCTCAGATTTTGGATTATCAGTCAGTTCCGAGGCTTGGACGAAGGCTTGATGAGCTGCGAGTACACTGATGTTGTAGAAAATTGAATTGTCTGCGTTTCGACTCAAACCCTTGAACAGAATAACTCCAAATCTTTCTGATGTCACAGCAGAAGCTATTTGATGAGGAATGCGCATATCTCCGATCGGTAATTCTTCATCTACAACACTTCTGTATTGAACTAGAAGAGTCTCTTCATTCCCATTCCATCGCCTGTCAGATTTTGTTATCACTTCAGGGTTTTGGAAACATATGACACTATCTGTTGGGAAATCCTGAAGATGAGCTACCTCGAAATAAGCATTGATTTGTCTCATACTTTTTTCTGGTAATACATCAAACGCATTCTCCACCTCAAAGTAGAACCTGTTTCTGTAGCGGCACGAAAAATTGCTTTTCCAGTCTTTTCAACACCCATGTAGATCAAAACCAGTGGCCTTATTTGCGAAGCTTCATTAACAAGTAATCCTGCTGCTAATGGAATAGTGCTCTTCACTCTAACTATCTTTCCATCCTTTTTATAGTTGTAGATGATGGTGCAGTTCGTTTCATCATGGAACTCGACGGTTAACTCCTGCATAACTGTAGGTATTGGTAAATCTTCAACTTTGACTATGTTTTCAATGTTTCTTCTGGAAGCTGGAGATAGAGTACTTAACAGAGAGGCGCTTTTGATGATGAGAGTTGCCAGAGTATTCAGACTGGCGCTTTGAAAGGGAATCGTAGTGCGTTGAAGAAGTACATTGTCATCAATCACCTTCTTGTCTTGTGAAGGTTTTGGTTCTTTATTCTTCAGTTGTTTTGTATTGACTTGTGTCGACATTCTAAAAGATAAAGTAACAATCCTTGTTATGACTTTTTGATTTCTTTTTCAAACCAATTTGAAGATATATATATATATATATATAAATATATATGTATATTTACTCAATATCATACTGCTGTTAGTATCTAAATCGATAAAAAAATTAAATTTATACTCAATAGTACATCAAGTTGACTTACCTCAAAACAGAAAGTCCTTCTAGCAGTTGTAGTAGATGATGTTGTAGTAGATTTTGCTCCTTCAGTTGCTAATGTTGAAGTGACTGCTTTCTGTGTGAAAACAGTGCTTTTTATATAGCTGAAATCATCCCATTTATCAAAAGGTTAAATTAATGAAACATTGTTTTTACGGAAGAACACCAATGCTTTCGCGGGAATAAAAAAATTATTTTCACGCGAATACAAACCAATGCTTTTGCGGGAATAATTAATATATTTTCACGCGAATGGAAATCGTTGCTTTCGCGGGAATAATAATTTTATTTTCACGCGAATACAAACCATTGCTTTCGCGGGAATAAATAATTTATTTTCACGCGAATGGAAACCATTGTTTTCGAGGGAATAAAGAATTTATTTTCACGCGAATGGAAACCGTTGCTTTTGCGGGAATAAACATTTTATTTTCACGCGAATACAAAGCAATGCTTTCGCGGGAATAAACATTTTATTTTCACGCGAATGGAAACTGTTGCTTTCGCGGGAATAAAAAAATTATTTTCACGCGAATACAAACCAATGCTTTCGCTGGAATCAATAATTTATTTTCACGCAAATGGAAACCGTTGCTCTCGCGGGAATAAACATTTTATTTTCACGCGAATACAAACCAATGCTTTCGCGGGAATAAATAATTTATTTTGACGTGAATGGAAACCGTTGCTTTCGCGGGAATAAATAATTTATTTTCACGCGAATGGAAACCATTGCAGTAGTAATATATGAGCAGATCTCCCTACCAAGTGTTTTTTTGTGGATCTGATCTTGGAGTGGGGCAATGGGTTACGGCGTTGGATGAATTCGCCGAGTTTATATTGTATTTTACTTGAGGGGTATTTGAGTGGCATTTGAGTGGCATTTAAGTGGCATTTGAGTTTTGATTATTTTTTTACTTGATTTGAACTTATATGACATATAGATTTTGAATGTATGGCATTCAAGTTTTGATAATTTTTTTACATAACTATATACATACTTGAGAGAAAGAAAGAGATAGAGGAGAGAGAGGGAGGAGAGAGGGAGAGAGAGAGGAGAGAGAGATTTTTTAGTTTTCTATACATTCATGTATATATGGTTAATTATGTGCGTATTTATGGGTATATTTATATCTACATAGAGAGAGGAGATATATCTACATTGAATAAATATTTTGATCAAAAATGAAACATTATATGATTATATACCTGATTACATAATAAGTAGGGAAAATCTTCCTATATAATATAGCTAGAGTCAGTAAATACTAAGTTATACAAAGCAATACAACTTGTAATGACAATCAATGCATTCATACATACATATGGTATCTTGAGAGAGAAAGAGAGAGAGGAGAGAGAAATCTTTTAGTTTTCTAGCAATTAATGTATATATGGTCAATTATGTGCATATTTATGGGCATATTTATATCTACATAGAGAGAGAGAAGAGAGGAGATATATCTAAATTGAATTAATACATTGATTAAAAATGAATCATTATATGATTATATACATTTATTACGTAATAAGTAAGGAAAATCTCCCCATTTAATATAGCTAGAGTCAGTAAATACTAAGTAACACAAAGCACTACAACTTGTAATAAATACAAAGTAGTAACAGTTAATGCATAGTTTGTTCCTTTACAATGATGTCTTTGATGTAGTGATGTTATATCTTAGGAAGGAAGACTTCTGTTCTATGTGCTTTTAAGTTCGTAATGAACTAAAATAAAAAAGTTATGCATTAGTATAGAATGATTAAGCGAAAATGTAAAATAATTACATGAATTTGAATTATAGTTCTAGTTACATTGGATAGTTTACATTATTAGAAAAGGGAAATAACTCACCAAGTTACATTGTTCAGCTTGTTCTTTCTTGAGCATTATTTTCACCAAGTGTTTTTGATTCTCTTTCATCTATCTAAAACAATTACCATGAAAATGTATATATTCAGCATTTTGTTGTAAAAAATACACTAATTACATCAAAAAAGTCCTTTTTTCACCTAGAAAATGTATATGTTCAGCATTTTTGTTGTAAAAAAATACACTATTTACACCAAAAAAGTCCTTTTTTTCCCTGAAAAATGTATATATTCAGCATTTTGTTGTAAAAAATACACTAATTTCACCAAAAAAGTCCTTTTTTCACTTGTAAAATGTATATATTCAGCATTTTGTTTAATTTATGGTAAAAATTAGTAAAACTCACCTATAGTGATATGATAGCCTTGAGTTATAGATTAGCTTCTTGAGCTCTTGTTCTGGACAGTTTTCTTTTTCAGCATCATCGAAGTAGAATCCATGTAGTTTGAGTCTTCATTGGTTTGGTATCATCTAAGCAGAAGAGAAAGTAATGTTGTGTAACATTGAGTCTTCATTGGTTTGCTATCATCTTATCTTCAAAATCCATGTTATTTGAGTCTTCATTGGTTTGCCATCATCTAAGTAGGTGGTAGATCTTGAAAGGAATTTTTGCTGTGTTGGAGAAGTATGCTGTCTTCAAAACTCATGTAGTTTGAGTCTTCATTGGTTTGGTATCATCTAAGTAGGTGGTAGATCTTGAAAGGAATTCTTGCTGTGTTGGAGAAGTATGCTGTCTTCAAAATTCATGTAGTTTGAGTCTTCATTGGTTTGGTATCATCTAAGTAGGTGGTAGATCTTGAAAGGAATTCTTGCTGTGTTGGAGAAGTATGCTGTCTTCAAAATTCATGTAGTTTGAGTCTTCATTGGTTTGATATGATCTAAGTAGGTGGTAGATCTTGAAAGGAATTCTTGCTGTGTTGGAGAAGTGTGCTGTCTTCAAAATTGATGTAGTTTGAGTCTTCATTGGTTTGGCATCATCTAAGTAGGTGGTAGATCTTGAAAGGAATTCTTGCTGTGTTGGAGAAGTATGATGTCTTCAAAACTCATGTAGTTTGAGTCTTCATTGGTTTGGTATCATCTAAGTAGGTGGTAGATCTTGAAAGGAATTCTTGCTGTGTTGGAGAAGTATGCTGTCTTCAAAATTCATGTAGTTTGAGTCTTCATTGGTTTTCAAAACTCATGTAGTTTGAGTCTTCATTGGTTTGGTATCATCTAAGTAGGTGGTAGATCTTGAAAGGAATTCTTGCTGTGTTGGAGAAGTATGCTGTCTTCAAAATTCATGTGGTTTGAGTCTTCATTGGTTTGATATGATCTAAGTAGGTGGTAGATCTTGAAAGGAATTCTTGCTGTGTTGGAGAAGTGTGCTGTCTTCAAAATTGATGTAGTTTGAGTCTTCATTGGTTTGGCATCATCTAAGTAGGTGGTAGATCTTAAAAGGAATTCTTGCTGTGTTGGAGAAGTATGCTGTCTTCAAAACTCATGTAGTTTGAGTCTTCATTGGTTTGGTATCATCTAAGTAGGTGGTAGATCTTGAAAGGAATTCTTGCTGTGTTGGAGAAGTATGCTGTCTTCAAAATTCATGTAGTTTGAGTCTTCATTGGTTTGATATGATTTAAGTAGGTGGTAGATCTTGAAAGGAATTCTTGCTGTGTTGGAGAAGTGTGCTGTCTTCAAAATTGATGTAGTTTGAGTCTTCATTGGTTTGGCATCATCTAAGTAGGTGGTAGATCTTGAAAGGAATTCTTGCTGTGTTGGAAAAGTATGCTGTCTTCAAAACTCATGTAGTTTGAGTCTTCATTGGTTTGGTATCATCTAAGTAGGTGGTAGATCTTGAAAGGAATTCTTGCTGTGTTGGAGAAGTATGCTGTCTTCAAAATTCATGTAGTTTGAGTCTTCATTGGTTTTCAAAACTCATGTAGTTTGAGTCTTCATTGGTTTGGTATCATCTAAGTAGGTGGTAGATCTTGAAAGGAATTCTTGCTGTGTTGGAGAAGTATGCTGTCTTCAAAACTCATGTAGTTTGAGTCTTCATTGGTTTGGTATCATCTAAGTAGGTGGTAGATCTTGAAAGGAATTCTTGCTGTGTTGGAGAAGTATGCTGTCTTCAAAATTCATGTAGTTTGAGTCTTCATTGGTTTGATATGATCTAAGTAGGTGGTAGATCTTGAAAGGAATTCTTGCTGTGTTGGAGAAGTGTGCTGTCTTCAAAATTGATGTAGTTTGAGTCTTCATTGGTTTGGCATCATCTAAGTAGGTGGTAGATCTTGAAAGGAATTCTTGCTGTGTTGGAAAAGTATGCTGTCTTCAAAACTCATGTAGTTTGAGTCTTCATTGGTTTGGTATCATCTAAGTAGGTGGTAGATCTTGAAAGGAATTCTTGCTGTGTTGGAGAAGTATGCTGTCTTCAAAATTCATGTAGTTTGAGTCTTCATTGGTTTTCAAAACTCATGTAGTTTGAGTCTTCATTGGTTTGGTATCATCTAAGTAGGTGGTAGATCTTGAAAGGAATTCTTGCTGTGTTGGAGAAGTATGCTGTCTTCAAAATTCATGTAGTTTGAGTCTTCATTGGTTTGATATGATCTAAGTAGGTGGTAGATCTTGAAAGGAATTCTTGCTGTGCTGGAGAAGTGTGCTGTCTGCAAAATTGATGTAGTTTGAGTCTTCATTGGTTTGGCATCATCTAAGTAGGTGGTAGATCTTGAAAGGAATTCTTGTTGTGTTGGAGAAGTATGCTGTCTTCAAAACTCATGTAGTTTGAGTCTTCATTGGTTTGGTATCATCTAAGTAGGGGGTAGATCTTGAAAGGAATTCTTGCTGTGTTGGAGAAGTATGCTGTCTTCAAAATTCATGTAGTTTGAGTCTTCATTGGTTTTCAAAACTCATGTAGTTTGAGTCTTCATTGGTTTGGTATCATCTAAGTAGGTGGTAGATCTTGAAAGGAATTCTTGCTGTGTTGGAGAAGTATGCTGTCTTCAAAATTCATGTAGTTTGAGTCTTCATTGGTTTGATATCATCTAAGTAGGTGGTAGATCTTGAAAGGAATTCTTGCTGTGTTGGAGAAGTGTGCTGTCTTCAAAATTGATGTAGTTTGAGTCTTCATTGGTTTGGCATCATCTAAATAGGTGGTAGATCTTGAAAGGAATTTTTGCTGTGTTGGAGAAGTATGCTGTCTTCAAAACTCATGTAGTTTGAGTCTTCATTGGTTTGGTATCATCTAAATAGGTGGTAGATCTTGAAAGGAATTCTTGCTGTGTTGGAGAAGTATGCTGTCTTCAAAATTCATGTAGTTTGAGTCTTCATTGGTTTTCAAAACTCATGTAGTTTGAGTCTTCATTGGTTTGGTATCATCTAAGTAGGTGGTAGATCTTGAAAGGAATTCTTGCTGTGTTGGAGAAGTATGCTGTCTTCAAAATTCATGTAGTTCGAGTCTTCATTGGTTTTCAAAACTCATGTAGTTTGAGTCTTCATTGGTTTGGTATCATCTAAGTAGGTGGTAGATCTTGAAAGAAATTCTTGCTGTGTTGGAGAAGTGTGCTGTTGGTAGATCTTAACCAGATGTTTTATAGTCTTTGCTACTGATGCATTTCGTCTCAAACAAGAGTCCAAAGTACACATTGTGTCTACAAAATACAAAAAATTGATTGTTACAATTGATTCATTTATTTTCATTGGCTTTATATACAGCGTTTTGTCTCAAACTAGCATAAAATTTAAAAATAAATAATTAGAGCTTTCTACTAGTGTTAAATAATTATTGATATTGATTAGTTTTTACCTTATCACCGCTTAGAGCCAGATGATTTAATTAACTAAAGACAAATAATTATTTTAGCATCTCTTACCTTGATGGTCTCCTAGTACCTGTAGTAGATGATGCTTCTCCGCTTGCTGTTGAAGAACTGGATGCTTTCTGTGTGAAAACAGTGGCTCTTAAATAGCTAAGGTTGCACTGATAAAACCCTATGAATCAGCATTTTTTCCAATGCTTTCGCGGGAATATAAACTGTTTTTTCGCGTGAATAAAAAACAGTGTTTTCGCGGGAATAAATAATTTATTTTCACGCGAATGGAAACCGTTGCTTTCGCGGGAATACAAATTTAATTTTCACACAAATACAAACCAATGTTTTCGCGGGAATAAATAATTTATTTTCAGGCGAATACAAACCGTTGCTTTCGCGGGAATAAATATTTTATTTTCACACGAATGGAAACTGTTGCTTTCGCGGGAATAAATACTTTATTTTCACGCGAATGGAAACCGTTGCTTTCGCGGGAATAAACATTTTATTTTCAGGCGAATACAAACCATTGCTTTCGCGGGAATAAATGATTTATTTTCAGGCGAATACAAACCGTTGCTTTCGCGGGAATAAACATTTTATGTTCAGACGAATACAAACCGTTGCTTTCGCGGGAATAAACATTTTATTTTCAGGCAAATACAAACCAGTAGTAATATATGAGCAGATCTCCCTACCAAGTGTTTTTTTGTGGATCTGATCTTGGAGTGGGGCAATGGGTTATGGCGTTGAATGAATTCGCCGAGTTTATATTGTATTTCATTTGAGGGGTATTTGAGTGGCATTTGAGTGGCATTTAAGTGGCATTTGAGTTTTGATTATTTTTTTACTTGATTTGAACTTATATGACATATAGATTTTGAATGTATGGCATTCAAGTTTTGATAATTTTTTTACATAACTATATACATACTTGAGAGAAAGAAAGAGATAGAGGAGAGAGAGAGGGAGGAGAGAGGGAGAGAGAGAGGAGAGAGAGATTTTTTAGTTTTCTATACATTCATGTATATATGGTTAATTATGTACGTATTTATGGGTATATTTATATCTACATAGAGAGAGGAGATATATCTACATTGAATAAATATTTTGATCAAAAATGAAACATTATATGATTATATACCTGATTACATAATAAGTAGGGAAAATCTTCCTATATAATATAGCTAGAGTCAGTAAATACTAAGTTATACAAAGCAATACAACTTGTAATGACAATCAATGCATTCATACATACATACATACATATGGTATCTTGCGAGAGAAAGAGAGAGAGGAGAGAGAAATCTTTTAGTTTTCTAGCAATTAATGTATACATGGTCAATTATGTGCATATTTATGGGTATATTTATATCTACATAGAGAGAGAGAAGAGAGGAGATATATCTAAATTGAATTAATACATTGATTAAAAATGAATCATTATATGATTATATACATTTATTACATAATAAGTAAGGAAAACCTCCCCATATAATATAGCTAGAGTCAGTAAATACTAAGTAATACAAAGCACTACAACTTGTAATAAATACAAAGTAGTAACAGTTAATGCATAGTTTGTTCCTTTACAATGATGTCTTTGATGTAGTGATGTTATATCTTAGGAAGGAAGACTTCTGTTCTATGTGCTTTTAATTTCGTAATGAACTAAAATAAAAAATTATGTATTAGTATAGAATGATTAAGCAAAAATGTAAAATAATTACATGAATTTGAATTATAGTTCTAGTTACATTGGATAGTTTACATTATTAGAAAAGGGAAGTAACTCACCAAGTTACATTGTTCAACTTGTTCTTTCTTGAACATTATTTTCACCAAGTGTTTTTGATTCTCTTTCATCTATCTAAAACAATTACCATGAAAATGTATATATTCAGCATTTTGTTGTAAAAAATACACTAATTACATCAAAAAAGTCCTTTTTTCACCTAGAAAATGTGTATGTTCAGCATTTTTGTTGTAAAAAAATACACTATTTACACCAAAAAAGTCCTTTTTTCACTTGTAAAATGTATATATTCAGCATTTTGTTTAATTTATGGTAAAAATTAGTAAAACTCACCTATAGTGATATGATAGCCTTGAGTTATAGATTAGCTTCTTGAGCTCTTGTTCTGGACAGTTTTCTTTTTCAGCATCATCGAAGTAGAATCCATGTAGTTTGAGTCTTCATTGGTTTGGTATCATCTAAGCAGGAGAGAAAGTAATGTTGTGTAACATTGAGTCTTCATTGGTTTGCTATCATCTTATCTTCAAAATCCATGTTATTTGAGTCTTCATTGGTCTGCCATCATCTAAGTAGGTGGTAGATCTTGAAAGGAATTTTTGCTGTGTTGGAGAAGTATGCTGTCTTCAAAACTCATGTAGTTTGAGTCTTCATTGGTTTGGTATCATCTAAGTAGGTGGTAGATCTTGAAAGGAATTCTTGCTGTGTTGGAGAAGTATGCTGTCTTCAAAATTCATGTAGTTTGAGTCTTCATTGGTTTGATATGATCTAAGTAGGTGGTAGATCTTGAAAGGAATTCTTGTGAAAGGAATTTTTGCTGTGTTGGAGAAGTATGCTGTCTTCAAAACTCATGTAGTTTGAGTCTTCATTGGTTTGGTATCATCTAAGTAGGTGGTAGATCTTGAAAGGAATTCTTGCTGTGTTGGAGAAGTATGCTGTCTTCAAAATTCATGTAGTTTGAGTCTTCATTGGTTTGATATGATTTAAGTAGGTGGTAGATCTTGAAAGGAATTCTTGCTGTGTTGGAGAAGTGTGCTGTCTTCAAAATTGATGTAGTTTGAGTCTTCATTGGTTTGGCATCATCTAAGTAGGTGGTAGATCTTGAAAGGAATTCTTGCTGTGTTGGAAAAGTATGCTGTCTTCAAAACTCATGTAGTTTGAGTCTTCATTGGTTTGGTATCATCTAAGTAGGTGGTAGATCTTGAAAGGAATTCTTGCTGTGTTGGAGAAGTATGCTGTCTTCAAAATTCATGTAGTTTGAGTCTTCATTGGTTTTCAAAACTCATGTAGTTTGAGTCTTCATTGGTTTGGTATCATCTAAGTAGGTGGTAGATCTTGAAAGGAATTCTTGCTGTGTTGGAGAAGTATGCTGTCTTCAAAACTCATGTAGTTTGAGTCTTCATTGGTTTGGTATCATCTAAGTAGGTGGTAGATCTTGAAAGGAATTCTTGCTGTGTTGGAGAAGTATGCTGTCTTCAAAATTCATGTAGTTTGAGTCTTCATTGGTTTGATATGATCTAAGTAGGTGGTAGATCTTGAAAGGAATTCTTGCTGTGTTGGAGAAGTGTGCTGTCTTCAAAATTGATGTAGTTTGAGTCTTCATTGGTTTGGCATCATCTAAGTAGGAGGTAGATCTTGAAAGGAATTCTTGCTGTGTTGGAAAAGTATGCTGTCTTCAAAACTCATGTAGTTTGAGTCTTCATTGGTTTGGTATCATCTAAGTAGGTGGTAGATCTTGAAAGGAATTCTTGCTGTGTTGGAGAAGTATGCTGTCTTCAAAATTCATGTAGTTTGAGTCTTCATTGGTTTTCAAAACTCATGTAGTTTGAGTCTTCATTGGTTTGGTATCATCTAAGTAGGTGGTAGATCTTGAAAGGAATTCTTGCTGTGTTGGAGAAGTATGCTGTCTTCAAAATTCATGTAGTTTGAGTCTTCATTGGTTTGATATGATCTAAGTAGGTGGTAGATCTTGAAAGGAATTCTTGCTGTGCTGGAGAAGTGTGCTGTCTGCAAAATTGATGTAGTTTGAGTCTTCATTGGTTTGGCATCATCTAAGTAGGTGGTAGATCTTGAAAGGAATTCTTGTTGTGTTGGAGAAGTATGCTGTCTTCAAAACTCATGTAGTTTGAGTCTTCATTGGTTTGGTATCATCTAAGTAGGGGGTAGATCTTGAAAGCAATTCTTGCTGTGTTGGAGAAGTATGCTGTCTTCAAAATTCATGTAGTTTGAGTCTTCATTGGTTTTCAAAACTCATGTAGTTTGAGTCTTCATTGGTTTGGTATCATCTAAGTAGGTGGTAGATCTTGAAAGGAATTCTTGCTGTGTTGGAGAAGTATGCTGTCTTCAAAATTCATGTAGTTTGAGTCTTCATTGGTTTGATATCATCTAAGTAGGTGGTAGATCTTGAAAGGAATTCTTGCTGTGTTGGAGAAGTGTGCTGTCTTCAAAATTGATGTAGTTTGAGTCTTCATTGGTTTGGCATCATCTAAATAGGTGGTAGATCTTGAAAGGAATTTTTGCTGTGTTGGAGAAGTATGCTGTCTTCAAAACTCATGTAGTTTGAGTCTTCATTGGTTTGGTATCATCTAAATAGGTGGTAGATCTTGAAAGGAATTCTTGCTGTGTTGGAGAAGTATGCTGTCTTCAAAATTCATGTAGTTTGAGTCTTCATTGGTTTTCAAAACTCATGTAGTTTGAGTCTTCATTGGTTTGGTATCATCTAAGTAGGTGGTAGATCTTGAAAGGAATTCTTGCTGTGTTGGAGAAGTATGCTGTCTTCAAAATTCATGTAGTTCGAGTCTTCATTGGTTTTCAAAACTCATGTAGTTTGAGTCTTCATTGGTTTGGTATCATCTAAGTAGGTGGTAGATCTTGAAAGAAATTCTTGCTGTGTTGGAGAAGTGTGCTGTTGGTAGATCTTAACCAGATGTTTTATAGTCTTTGCTACTGATGCATTTCGTCTCAAACAAGAGTCCAAAGTACACATTGTGTCTACAAAATACAAAAAATTGATTGTTACAATTGATTCATTTATTTTCATTGGCTTTATATACAGCGTTTTGTCTCAAACTAGCATAAAATTTAAAAATAAATAATTAGAGCTTTCTACTAGTGTTAAATAATTATTGATATTGATTAGTTTTTACCTTATCACCGCTTAGAGCCAGATGATTTAATTAACTAAAGACAAATAATTATTTTAGCATCTCTTACCTTGATGGTCTCCTAGTAGCTGTAGTAGATGATGCTTCTCCGCTTGCTGTTGAAGAACTGGATGCTTTCTGTGTGAAAACAGTGGCTCTTAAATAGCTAAGGTTGCACTGATAAAACCCTATGAATCAGCATTTTTTCCAATGCTTTCGCGGGAATATAAACTGTTTTTTCGCGTGAATAAAAAACAGTGTTTTCGCGGGAATAAATAATTTATTTTCACGCGAATGGAAACCGTTGCTTTCGCGGGAATACAAATTTAATTTTCACACAAATACAAACCAATGTTTTCGCGGGAATAAATAAATTATTTTCAGGCGAATACAAACCGTTGCTTTCGCGGGAATAAATATTTTATTTTCACACGAATGGAAACTGTTGCTTTCGCGGGAATAAATACTTTATTTTCACGCGAATGGAAACCGTTGCTTTCGCGGGAATAAACATTTTATTTTCAGGCGAATACAAACCATTGCTTTCGCGGGAATAAATGATTTATTTTCAGGCGAATACAAACCGTTGCTTTCGCGGGAATAAACATTTTATGTTCAGACGAATACAAACCGTTGCTTTCGCGGGAATAAACATTTTATTTTCAGGCAAATACAAACCAGTAGTAATATATGAGCAGATCTCCCTACCAAGTGTTTTTTTGTGGATCTGATCTTGGAGTGGGGCAATGGGTTATGGCGTTGAATGAATTCGCCGAGTTTATATTGTATTTCATTTGAGGGGTATTTGAGTGGCATTTGAGTGGCATTTAAGTGGCATTTGAGTTTTGATTATTTTTTTACTTGATTTGAACTTATATGACATATAGATTTTGAATGTATGGCATTCAAGTTTTGATAATTTTTTTACATAACTATATACATACTTGAGAGAAAGAAAGAGATAGAGGAGAGAGAGAGGGAGGAGAGAGGGAGAGAGAGAGGAGAGAGAGATTTTTTAGTTTTCTATACATTCATGTATATATGGTTAATTATGTACGTATTTATGGGTATATTTATATCTACATAGAGAGAGGAGATATATCTACATTGAATAAATATTTTGATCAAAAATGAAACATTATATGATTATATACCTGATTACATAATAAGTAGGGAAAATCTTCCTATATAATATAGCTAGAGTCAGTAAATACTAAGTTATACAAAGCAATACAACTTGTAATGACAATCAATGCATTCATACATACATACATACATATGGTATCTTGCGAGAGAAAGAGAGAGAGGAGAGAGAAATCTTTTAGTTTTCTAGCAATTAATGTATATATGGTCAATTATGTGCATATTTATGGGTATATTTATATCTACATAGAGAGAGAGAAGAGAGGAGATATATCTAAATTGAATTAATACATTGATTAAAAATGAATCATTATATGATTATATACATTTATTACATAATAAGTAAGGAAAACCTCCCCATATAATATAGCTAGAGTCAGTAAATACTAAGTAATACAAAGCACTACAACTTGTAATAAATACAAAGTAGTAACAGTTAATGCATAGTTTGTTCCTTTACAATGATGTCTTTGATGTAGTGATGTTATATCTTAGGAAGGAAGACTTCTGTTCTATGTGCTTTTAATTTCGTAATGAACTAAAATAAAAAATTATGTATTAGTATAGAATGATTAAGCAAAAATGTAAAATAATTACATGAATTTGAATTATAGTTCTAGTTACATTGGATAGTTTACATTATTAGAAAAGGGAAGTAACTCACCAAGTTACATTGTTCAACTTGTTCTTTCTTGAACATTATTTTCACCAAGTGTTTTTGATTCTCTTTCATCTATCTAAAACAATTACCATGAAAATGTATATATTCAGCATTTTGTTGTAAAAAATACACTAATTACATCAAAAAAGTCCTTTTTTCACCTAGAAAATGTGTATGTTCAGCATTTTTGTTGTAAAAAAATACACTATTTACACCAAAAAAGTCCTTTTTTCACTTGTAAAATGTATATATTCAGCATTTTGTTTAATTTATGGTAAAAATTAGTAAAACTCACCTATAGTGATATGATAGCCTTGAGTTATAGATTAGCTTCTTGAGCTCTTGTTCTGGACAGTTTTCTTTTTCAGCATCATCGAAGTAGAATCCATGTAGTTTGAGTCTTCATTGGTTTGGTATCATCTAAGCAGGAGAGAAAGTAATGTTGTGTAACATTGAGTCTTCATTGGTTTGCTATCATCTTATCTTCAAAATCCATGTTATTTGAGTCTTCATTGGTCTGCCATCATCTAAGTAGGTGGTAGATCTTGAAAGGAATTTTTGCTGTGTTGGAGAAGTATGCTGTCTTCAAAACTCATGTAGTTTGAGTCTTCATTGGTTTGGTATCATCTAAGTAGGTGGTAGATCTTGAAAGGAATTCTTGCTGTGTTGGAGAAGTATGCTGTCTTCAAAATTCATGTAGTTTGAGTCTTCATTGGTTTGATATGATCTAAGTAGGTGGTAGATCTTGAAAGGAATTCTTGTGAAAGGAATTTTTGCTGTGTTGGAGAAGTATGCTGTCTTCAAAACTCATGTAGTTTGAGTCTTCATTGGTTTGGTATCATCTAAGTAGGTGGTAGATCTTGAAAGGAATTCTTGCTGTGTTGGAGAAGTATGCTGTCTTCAAAATTCATGTAGTTTGAGTCTTCATTGGTTTGATATGATCTAAGTAGGTGGTAGATCTTGAAAGGAATTCTTGCTGGGTTGGAGAAGTGTGCTGTCTTCAAAATTGATGTAGTTTGAGTCTTCATTGGTTTGGCATCATCTAAGTAGGTGGTAGATCTTGAAAGGAATTCTTGCTGTGTTGGAGAAGTATGCTGTCTTCAAAACTCATGTAGTTTGAGTCTTCATTGGTTTGGTATCATCTAAGTAGGTGGTAGATCTTGAAAGGAATTCTTGCTGTGTTGGAGAAGTATGCTGTCTTCAAAATTCATGTAGTTTGAGTCTTCATTGGTTTTCAAAACTCATGTAGTTTGAGTCTTCATTGGTTTTCAAAACTTATGTAGTTTGAGTCTTCATTGGTTTGGTATCATCTAAGTAGGTGGTAGATCTTGAAAGGAATTCTTGCTGTGTTGGAGAAGTATGCTGTCTTCAAACTTCATGTAGTTTGAGTCTTCATTGGTTTGATATCATCTAAGTAGGTGGTAGATCTTGAAAGGAATTCTTGCTGTGTTGGAGAAGTGTGCTGTCTTCAAAATTGATGTAGTTTGAGTCTTCATTGGTTTGGCATCATCTAAATAGGTGGTAGATCTTGAAAGGAATTCTTGCTGTGTTGGAGAAGTATGCTGTCTTCAAAACTCATGTAGTTTGAGTCTTCATTGGTTTGGTATCATCTAAATAGGTGGTAGATCTTGAAAGGAATTCTTGCTGTGTTGGAGAAGTATGCTGTCTTCAAAATTCATGTAGTTTGAGTCTTCATTGGTTTTCAAAACTCATGTAGTTTGAGTCTTCATTGGTTTGGTATCATCTAAGTAGGTGGTAGATCTTGAAAGGAATTCTTGCTGTGTTGGAGAAGTATGCTGTCTTCAAAATTCATGTAGTTTGAGTCTTCATTGGTTTTCAAAACTCATGTAGTTTGAGTCTTCATTGGTTTGGTATCATCTAAGTAGGTGGTAGATCTTGAAAGAAATTCTTGCTGTGTTGGAGAAGTGTGCTGTTGGTAGATCTTAACCAGATGTTTTATAGTCTTTGCTACCGATGCATTTCGTCTCAAACAAGAGTCCAAAGTACACATTGTGTCTACAAAATACAAAAAATTGATTGTTACAATTGATTCATTTATTTTCATTGGCTTTATATACAGCGTTTTGTCTCAAACTAGCATAAAATTTAAAAATAAATAATTAGAGCTTTCTACTAGTGTTAAATAATTATTGATATTGATTAGTTTTTACCTTATCACCGCTTAGAGCCAGATGATTTAATTAACTAAAGACAAATAATTATTTTAGCATCTCTTACCTTGATGGTCTCCTAGTAGCTGTAGTAGATGATGCTTCTCCGCTTGCTGTTGAAGAACTGGATGCTTTCTGTGTGAAAACAGTGGCTCTTAAATAGCTAAGGTTGCACTGATAAAACCCTATGAATCAGCATTTTTTCCAATGCTTTCGCGGGAATATAAACTGTTTTTTCGCGTGAATAAAAAACTGTGTTTTCGCGGGAATAAATAATTTATTTTCACGCGAATGGAAACCGTTGCTTTCGCGGGAATACAAATTTAATTTTCACACAAATACAAACCAATGTTTTCGCGGGAATAAATAATTTATTTTCAGGCGAATACAAACCGTTGCTTTCGCGGGAATAAATATTTTATTTTCACACGAATGGAAACTGTTGCTTTCGCGGGAATAAATACTTTATTTTCACGCGAATGGAAACCGTTGCTTTCGCGGGAATAAACATTTTATTTTCAGGCGAATACAAACCATTGCTTTCGCGGGAATAAATAGTTTATTTTCAGGCGAATACAAACCGTTGCTTTCGCGGGAATAAACATTTTATGTTCAGACGAATACAAACCGTTGCTTTCGCGGGAATAAACATTTTATTTTCAGGCAAATACAAACCGTTGCTTTCGCGGGAATAAATAATTTAATTTCAGGCGAATACAAACCGTTGCTTTCGCGGGAATAAATAGTTTATTTTCACACGAATGGAAACCGTTGCTTTCGCGGGAATAAACATTTTATTTTCAGGCGAATACAAACCGTTGCTTTCGCGGGAATAAATAATTTATTTTCAGGCGATTACAAACCGTTGCTTTCGCGGGAATAAATAATTTATTTTCACGCGAATGGAAACCGTTGCTTTCGCGGGAATAAACATTTTATTTTCAGGCGAATACAAACCGTTGCTTTCGCGGGAATAAATAATTTATTTTCAGGCAAATACAAACCGTTGCTTTCGCGGGAATAAATAATTTATTTTCAGGCGAATACAAACCGTTGCTTTCGCGGGAATAAATTATTTATTTTCACACGAATGGAAACCGTTGCTTTCGCGGGAATAAACATTTTATTTTCAGGCGAATACAAGCCGTTGCTTTCGCGGGAATAAATAATTTATTTTCAGGCGAATACAAACCGTTGCTTTCGCGGGAATAAATTATTTATTTTCACGCGAATGGAAACCGTTGCTTTCGCGGGAATAAACATTTTATTTTCAGGCGAATACAAACCGTTGCTTTCGCGGGAATAAATAATTTATTTTCAGGCGAATACAAACCGTTGCTTTCGCGGGAATAAATAATTTATTTTCACACGAATGGAAACCGTTGCTTTCGCGGGAATAAACATTTTATTTTCAGGCAAATACAAACCGTTGCTTTCGCAGGAATAAATAATTTATTTTCAGGCGAATACAAACCGTTGCCTTCGCGGGAATAAACATTTTATGTTCAGGCGATTACAAACCGTTGCTTTCGCGGGAATAAACATTTTATTTTCAGGCGAATACAAACCGTTGCTTTCGCGGGAATAAATAATTTATTTTCAGGCGAATACAAACCATTGCTTTCGCGGGAATAAATAGTTTATTTTCAGGCGAATACAAACCGTTGCTTTCGCGGGAATAAACATTTTATGTTCAGACGAATACAAACCGTTGCTTTCGCGGGAATAAACATTTTATTTTCAGGCAAATACAAACCGTTGCTTTCGCGGGAATAAATAATTTAATTTCAGGCGAATACAAACCGTTGCTTTCGCGGGAATAAATAGTTTATTTTCACGCGAATACAAACCGTTGCTTTCGCGGGAATAAACATTTTATTTTCAGGCGAATACAAACCGTTGCTTTCGCGGGAATAAATAATTTATTTTCAGGCGATTACAAACCGTTGCTTTCGCGGGAATAAATAATTTATTTTCACGCGAATGGAAACCGTTGCTTTCGCGGGAATAAACATTTTATTTTCAGGCGAATACAAACCGTTGCTTTCGCGGGAATAAATAATTTATTTTCAGGCAAATACAAACCGTTGCTTTCGCGGGAATAAATAATTTATTTTCAGGCGAATACAAACCGTTGCTTTCGCGGGAATAAATTATTTATTTTCACACGAATGGAAACCGTTGCTTTCGCGGGAATAAACATTTTATTTTCAGGCGAATACAAGCCGTTGCTTTCGCGGGAATAAATAATTTATTTTCAGGCGAATACAAACCGTTGCTTTCGCGGGAATAAATTATTTATTTTCACGCGAATGGAAACCGTTGCTTTCGCGGGAATAAATAATTTATTTTCAGGCGATTACAAACCGTTGCTTTCGCGGGAATAAATAATTTATTTTCACGCGAATGGAAACCGTTGCTTTCGCGGGAATAAACATTTTATTTTCAGGCGAATACAAACCGTTGCTTTCGCGGGAATAAATAATTTATTTTCAGGCAAATACAAACCGTTGCTTTCGCGGGAATAAATAATTTATTTTCAGGCGAATACAAACCGTTGCTTTCGCGGGAATAAATTATTTATTTTCACACGAATGGAAACCGTTGCTTTCGCGGGAATAAACATTTTATTTTCAGGCGAATACAAGCCGTTGCTTTCGCGGGAATAAATAATTTATTTTCAGGCGAATACAAACCGTTGCTTTCGCGGGAATAAATTATTTATTTTCACGCGAATGGAAACCGTTGCTTTCGCGGGAATAAACATTTTATTTTCAGGCGAATACAAACCGTTGCTTTCGCGGGAATAAATAATTTATTTTCAGGCGAATACAAACCGTTGCTTTCGCGGGAATAAATAATTTATTTTCACACGAATGGAAACCGTTGCTTTCGCGGGAATAAACATTTTATTTTCAGGCAAATACAAACCGTTGCTTTCGCAGGAATAAATAATTTATTTTCAGGCGAATACAAACCGTTGCCTTCGCGGGAATAAACATTTTATGTTCAGGCGATTACAAACCGTTGCTTTCGCGGGAATAAACATTTTATTTTCAGGCGAATACAAACCGTTGCTTTCGCGGGAATAAATAATTTATTTTCAGGCGAATACAAACCATTGCTTTCGCGGGAATAAATAGTTTATTTTCAGGCGAATACAAACCGTTGCTTTCGCGGGAATAAACATTTTATGTTCAGACGAATACAAACCGTTGCTTTCGCGGGAATAAACATTTTATTTTCAGGCAAATACAAACCGTTGCTTTCGCGGGAATAAATAATTTAATTTCAGGCGAATACAAACCGTTGCTTTCGCGGGAATAAATAGTTTATTTTCACGCGAATACAAACCGTTGCTTTCGCGGGAATAAACATTTTATTTTCAGGCGAATACAAACCGTTGCTTTCGCGGGAATAAATAATTTATTTTCAGGCGATTACAAACCGTTGCTTTCGCGGGAATAAATAATTTATTTTCACGCGAATGGAAACCGTTGCTTTCGCGGGAATAAACATTTTATTTTCAGGCGAATACAAACCGTTGCTTTCGCGGGAATAAATAATTTATTTTCAGGCAAATACAAACCGTTGCTTTCGCGGGAATAAATAATTTATTTTCAGGCGAATACAAACCGTTGCTTTCGCGGGAATAAATTATTTATTTTCACACGAATGGAAACCGTTGCTTTCGCGGGAATAAACATTTTATTTTCAGGCGAATACAAGCCGTTGCTTTCGCGGGAATAAATAATTTATTTTCAGGCGAATACAAACCGTTGCTTTCGCGGGAATAAATTATTTATTTTCACGCGAATGGAAACCGTTGCTTTCGCGGGAATAAACAGTTTTTATTCCCGCGAAAGCATTGGAAAAAATGCTGATTCATAGGGTTTAATCAGTGCAACTTTAGCTATTTAAGAGCCACTGTTTTCACATAGAAAGCATCCAGTTCTTCAACAGCAAGTGGAGAAGCATCATCTACTACAGCTACTAGGAGAGCATCAAGGTAAGAAACGCTAAAATAATTATTTGTCTTTAGTTAATTAAATCATCTGGCTCTAAGTGGTGATAAGGTAAAAAACAATCAATAATAATTTAACACCAGTAGAAAGCTCTAATTATTTATTTTTAAAATAAATAATAAAAACTTGTGAAAAGGAACTGGTAACATTACGTTGACTGAAATAATGCCTAAAACGTCTCGCATAAATTTTGGTCTGACCAAAAATGGACTGAAAACCTTTACCTTTAGAGCGAGTACAAAATTATCGTAACTTGCTATGGCGAATATTCTAAGAAATATTTTGTTTTTTCCGTTGCTAACTTGACGTAAATATTTGTAACGGATGTCACATGATCTCAATCGGTTTTTGCCAACTGAATCACTTAGTTACTCGTAAACATTTGATACTCGTTTGATCTTTTGGTTGATAACAGCAATGTCCCAATTTGGTTTATCGTAAATATTTCAAAAACGGATATCGCGTGATTTCTGTTAGTTTTTTCTACTGAATCGCTTAGTTACTCGTAAACATTTGAAAATCGCTTGACTTTTTCGTTGATAAAACCTGTCGCAAGTATCTATTAACAAATATTACCGTGATTTCGATCAGTTTTCCTTACTAGATTACTTAGTTACTCATCAACATTTCATAATCGCTTTCATTAATAGTCGTTGCAAAGCAATGTTGTATTTGAAAAATATTACTACGATTCCAATCAATTTCCTTACTGAATTACTTAATTACTCGCAGGTATTTCATAATTTCTTTCACTAATATTTACAAAGTAATATTGTAAATATATAATGCAGTAGATGCTAAATTGACACAAATTTCATTTATATGATTCTAAAACTTAACTAATGTAGGTTTTTTACCAGAAATAATAATAGTTTTTAGACAAAAATCAAAAATTAACGCTGATTACATGTATGGTAAACATAATAAGTGTAAATATATATAACTAAAAGAAATATTTATGCTCTAGATAGTTTCATACTCACACAAACTGTTTCTTCGCTACTTTATGTATATGTAGATAAAGTCAATGAAAATAAATGAATCAATTGTAACAATCAATTTTTTTGTATTTTGTAGACACAATGCCTACTTTGGACTTCTGTTTGAGACAAAACACAGCAGCAGCAAAGACTATAAAACATCTGGATAAGATCCAATTGAAGTAACTGCAGATAACTAAAGGAAAAACATGTGTTACAGCATACAGAGTGAACAAGGTGTGTGTAGATTATTACTCAGTCTCATTACACTACTATTACTAAGAATTATTGTAGGTGTTGGATAAAGGATTGAGCAGTAATGTTAATAAATTCTAACCATTGTAAATAATACTTCAACTCAAATAAAATTAATGAAAATTGAATGGAATAAAAGAATATTTCATCAAATACCCCTGTTTTCTTTTGGATATATACAAATAGATGAATATCTAGCTTCATCTATTTTTTTCATTTGAGTGCAATTATTTCCCCTCCTCTGTCCTCTTTTCCTCTCTCCTTTCTCTCAAGATACCATATGAGTTCGAATTATGTAAAAAACTATCAATACTTAAATGCCATACATTCATAATGTTTTCTATTGTAGTTATTTCCCAAATACTGTAAATTTTAACCATCTAGAGGTCTAATTTGACGATTTTCCAAGATATTTTATAGTATTCAATATACTTATTATGTAAATAACTAAAAGAAATATTTACGCTCAAGCCTCCTCTCTCTCCTCTCTCCTCTCTCCTCTACCAAATACTCCTCTCTCCTCTCTTGCAGTTATTTCCCAAATACTGTAAATTTTAACCATCTAGAGGGCTAATTTGGTGATTTTCCAACATATTTTATAGCATTCAATATAGTTATTATGTCATAAATGTATATTATTCAATCTAGATATAAATATATCCATAAATATGTACATAATTATCCATATATACATGGTTGTACAAAAAACTAAAAAATAAACTACTATTACTAAGAATTGTTGTAGGTGTTGGATAAAGGATTGAGCAGCAATTTTAATAAATTCTAACCATTGTAAATAATACTTCAATTCAAATAAAATTAATGAAAATTGAATGGAATAAAAGAATACTTCACCAAATACCCTAGTTTTCTTGTGGATATATACAAATAGATGAATATCTAGCTTCATCTATTTTTTTCATTTGAGTGCAATTATTTCCCTCCTCTCTCCTCTTTCCCTGTCTCCTTTTTCTCAAGATACCATATGAGTTCAAATTATGTAAAAAACTAGTAATACTTAAATGCCATACATTCATAATGTTTTCTATTGTAGTTATTTCCCAAATACTGTAAATTTTAACCATCTAGAGGTCTAATTTGACAATTTTCCAAGATATTTATGCTCAAGCCCCCTCTCTCTCCTCTCTCCTCCCTCCTCTACCAAATACTCCTCTCTCCTCTCTTGCAGTTATTTCCCAAATACTGTAACTGTAGATTTTAACCATCTAGAGGTCTAATTTGCTGATTTTCCAACATATTTTATAGCATTTAATATACTTATTATGTAATAAATGTATATTATGCAATGTAAATGTAAATATATCCATAAATATGTACATAATTATCCATATATACATGAATGTATAGAAAACTAAAAAGTCTCTCTCCTCTCTCTCCTCTCTCTTCTCTCCTCTCTCTTCTCTCCTCTCTCATCTCTCCTCTCCCCTCTCCCCTCTCTCCTCTCTCTCTCAAGTAACCATATGAATTCGAATTATGTAAAAAAATTATCAAACTGTAAATTTTAACCATCTAGAGGTCTAATTTGACAATTTTCCAAGATATTTTATAGTATTCAATATACTTATTATGTAAATAACTAAAATTCAATGTAGATATATCTCCTCTCTCCTCTCTCCTCTCTCTATGTAGATATAAATATAGCCATAAATATGTACATAATTAACCATATATACATGAATGTATAGAAAACTAAAAAAATCTCTCTCCTCTCTCTCTCCTCTCTCTCTTTCTCTCAAGATACCATATGTATGTATGTATTGATTGTCATTACAAGTTGTAGTGCTTTGTATTACTTAGTATTTACTGACTCTAGCTATATTATATAGGAAGATTTTCCCTACTTATTATGTAATCAATGTATATAATCATATTATTTCCCAAATACTGTAGATTTTAACCATCTAGAGGTCTAATTTGGTGATTTTCCAACATATTTTATAGCATTTAATATACTTATTATGTAATAAATGTATATTATGCAGTGTAAATGTAAATATAACCATAAATATGTACATAATTATCCATATATACATGAATGTATAGAAAACTAAAAAGTCTCTCTCCTCTTTCTCCTCTCTCCTCTCTCTTCTCTCCTCTCTCATCTCTCCTCTCCCCTCTCCCCTCTCTCCTTTCTCCTTTCTCTCTCTCAAGTAACCATATGAATTTGAATTATGTAAAAAATTATCAAAACTTGAATGCTATATGAGTTAGAATTATGTATAGAATTATCAAAACTTAAATGCCATACATTCAAAATCCATATGCCATATAAGTTTAAGTTAAGTAAAAAAATAATCAAAACTCAAATGCCACTTAAATGCCACTTGAATGCCACTCAAATGCCCCTCAAATAAAATACAATATAAACTCGGCGAATTCATCCAACGCCGTAACCCATTGCATAACCCCAGATAATGACCCCACAAAAAAACACTTGGTAGGGAGATCTGCTCATATATTACTACTCAAACCGTTGCTTTCGCGGGAATAAATAATTTATTTTCAGGCGAATACAAACCGTTGCTTTCGCGGGAATAAATAATTTATTTTCACACGAATGGAAACCGTTGCTTTCGCGGGAATAAACATTTTATTTTCAGGCGAATACAAACCGTTGCTTTCGCGGGAATAAATAATTTATTTTCAGGCGAATACAAACCGTTGCTTTCGCGGGAATAAATAATTTATTTTCACACGAATGGAAACCGTTGCTTTCGCGGGAATAAACATTTTATTTTCAGGCGAATACAAACCGTTGCTTTCGCGGGAATAAATAATTTATTTTCACACGAATGGAAACCGTTGCTTTCGCGGGAATAAACATTTTATTTTCAGGCGAATACAAACCGTTGCTTTCGCGGGAATAAATAATTTTATTTTCAGGCGAATACAAACCGTTGCTTTCGCGGGAATAAACATTTTATGTTCAGACGAATACAAACCGTTGCTTTCGCGGGAATAAACATTTTATTTTCAGGCAAATACAAACCGTTGCTTTCGCGGGAATAAATAATTTATTTTCAGGCGAATACAAACCGTTGCTTTCGCGGGAATAAATTATTTATTTTCACACGAATGGAAACCGTTGCTTTCGCGGGAATAAACATTTTATTTTCAGGCGAATACAAACCGTTGCTTTCGCGGGAATAAATAATTTATTTTCAGGCGAATACAAACCGTTGCTTTCGCGGGAATAAAGATTTTATTTTCAGGCAAATACAAACCGTTGCTTTCGCGGGAATAAATAATTTATTTTCAGGCGAATACAAACCGTTGCTTTCGCGGGAATAAATAATTTATTTTCACACGAATGGAAACCGTTGCTTTCGCGGGAATAAACATTTTATTTTCAGGCGAATACAAACCGTTGCTTTCGCGGGAATAAATAATTTATTTTCAGGCGAATACAAACCGTTGCTTTCGCGGGAATAAACATTTTATGTTCAGGCGATTACAAACCGTTGCTTTCGCGGGAATAAACATTTTATTTTCAGGCGAATACAAACCGTTGCTTTCGCGGGAATAAATAATTTATTTTCACGCGAATGGAAACCGTTGCTTTCGCGGGAATAAACAGTTTTTATTCCCGCGAAAGCATTGGAAAAAATGCTGATTCATAGGGTTTAATCAGTGCAACTTTAGCTATTTAAGAGCCACTGTTTTCACATAGAAAGCATCCAGTTCTTCAACAGCAAGCGGAGAAGCATCATCTACTACAGCTACTAGGAGAGCATCAAGGTAAGAAACGCTAAAATAATTATTTGTCTTTAGTTAATTAAATCATCAGGCTCTAAGTGGTGATAAGGTAAAAAACAATCAATAATAATTTAACACCAGTAGAAAGCTCTAATTATTTATTTTTAAAATAAATAATAAAAACTTGTGAAAATGAACTGGTAACATTACGTTGACTGAAATAATGCCTAAAACGTCTCGCATAAATTTTGGTCTGACCAAAAATGGACTGAAAACCTTTACCTTTAGAGCGAGTACAAAATTATCGTAACTTGCTATAGCGAATATTTTAAGAAATATTTTGTTTTTTTCCGTTGCTAACTTGACGTAAATATTTGTAACGGATGTCACATGATCTCTTTCATTTGGTTTTCATTGTTACTTTATTGAATTTTGTTCAAGTCTTGTGATCTAAATAATAAAAGAATGATAAATATTTATTTACCACTAGTTGAAAAACTTACCTACTTGCACTATGGAGAAAATAGCCTCCTACAACCAAATCCGTTTGTGTTACAAACCCTGTCTTTGGATATTGATAAAAATGTTATCTTCTTTGTATTATGATTAAATAATAATAAATAGCTCACATTTTTTAAAATATTTCTTATTTTTTGTCTTTTTAGATTGGATAGTTAAGATGACAATTTTTGTATTTTGTAGACACGATGCCTACTTTGGACTCTTGTTTGAGACAAAACGCAGCAGCAGTAAAGACTATAAAACATCTGGATCAGATCCAATTGAAGTAATTGCAGATAACTAAAGGAATAACATGTACTACAGCATACAGAGTGAACAAGGTGTGTGTAGATTATTACTCAGTCTCATTACACTACTATTACTAAGAATTATTGTAGGTGTTGGATAAAGGATTAAGCAGTAATGTATTAGCAAGCATTAGCAATAAACATAGACTTTTCAACAATGACATTAACCAAAAAAAATAGTATAACAAAGTCATGTTTGAGCTAATAAGTTGTTGCTAAGATGTTTGAATTAACAACTAGGTAGCTAAAATAAGTTTTTCATGAGGATCTCCTGACAGTTGTGATTCCTTGAGTGGTGAGCAGACTTTTAAATCTACTGTAGTTATCTTTTGTTGATCTTATTGAGTCTTTATCAGTTAGTACATCTTGCAACAAATTCTTTGATAGCTTAGCGCTAAGCCATCTTCCCTTGAGTTTTATCCTGTCAGTATCCAGATCGTATTTTCCAGAATCTCTCAATTGATACAATATTTTTACACCTAACGCTTGATTGTCTTTACTAGCTGTCATGTCGGATACTTTCTTTTTAAACTCTTCTAATTGTTGCATCATTCTCTCCGAATCTCTATTGCTATCATCGTCAATTGTGTTTCTATCAAACGATGATGGTGAGAGCTTTGGTGTTTTAGCAGAGCTCCAGCTCTTTGGTTGCTTGTACTCTCCCCTAATCTTTCCAACATCACTCCGATAGGTTTTTGTGCTTTGAACATTTTCATTTGTCTTTTTGCGCTCAAGCAACTCGTTTTTGATTCCCATTACTATTTCATTCGTTTCAACCAAAATATTTTGGATTTTCTCGATATCTCTCACCATTTTGTCTTTTGTCGGGTTGTCATACAATGATGACGCAAACTTGTCTTGGTCGGTTGATTTAGCCCCACTGATCTTTTCCATCAAACTATGATACTCCTCTTCTGGTATAGCAAAATAACGTTCATCATATTTTAAAGGCGGAAGATTCATTTTGTATTGATATTAAAACCTGTGCAATCAGGATGATTATAGGGTCTAAAAAAAGCTACCTCTCCCAATCTGCATTAAAATTTGTTGTTTGTCAGCAATCAGTGTTTGTACCTCCTTGAAGCGCTACTACCTAATAAACTGAGTTGTGTACTGATTAGTTATTTGTAGCTCTTTTTGGAGCCTCCTCTCTCCTCTCTCCTCTACCAAATACTCCTCTCTCCTCTCTTGCAGTTATTTCCCAAATACTGTAAATTTTAACCATCTAGAGGACTAATTTGGTGATTTTCCAACATATTTTATAGCATTCAATATAGTTATTATGTCATAAATGTATATTATTCAATCTAGATATAAATATATCCATAAATATGTACATAATTATCCTTATATACATGGTTGTATAAAAAACTAAAAAATCTCTCTCTCCTCTCTTCTCTCTCCTCTGTACATAGCTATAAAATGTTAATATGGACATGAATTTGGACATGCACATGTACATAAATATGAACATAGGTATGTACATAAATGGACATGAATATGGACATGTACATAAATGGACATGAATATGGACATGAATATGGACATGAATATGGACATGAATATGGACATGAATATGGACATGAATATGGACATGAATATGGACATGTACCTATTCATGTCCATTTATGCACATGTACATGAATATGGACATATGCGTATTTACTAACTCTAGCTATATTATATAGGAAGATTTTCCCTACTTATTATGTAATAAAGGTATATAATCATACAATGATTCATTTTTGATCAATATATTTATTCAATGTAGATAGATCTCCTCTCTCCTCTCTCTATGTAGATATAAATATACCCACTCTCCTCTCTCCTCTCTCTATGTAGATATAAATATACCCATAAATATGTACATAATTAACCATATATACATGAATGTATAGAAAACTAAAAAATCTCTCTCCTCTCTCTTTCTCTCAAGATACCATATGTATGTATGTATGCATTGATTGTCATTACAAGTTGTAGTGCTTTGTATTACTTAGTATTTACTGACTCTAGCTATATTATATAGGAAGATTTTCCCTACTTATTATGTAATCAATGTATATAATCTTATAATGTTTCATTTTTGATCAATATATTTATTCAATGTAGATAAAACTCCTCTCTCTCTCTTCTCTCTCCTCTCTCTCAAGATGCCATATGAGTTCGAATTATGTAAAAAAATTATCAAAACTTAAATGCCATACATTCAAAATCTCTGCCATATGAGTTCAAATTAAGTAAAAAAATAATCAAAACTCAAATGCCACTTAAATGCCACTCAAATGCCACTCAAATGCCCCTCAAATAAAATACGATATAAACTCGGCGAATTCATCCAACGTCGTAACTCATTGCATAACCCCCAAGGCCAGATCCACAAAAAACACTTGGTAGGGAGATCTGCTCATATATTACTACTCATTGCTTTCGCGGGAATGAATAATTTATTTTCACGCGAATACAAAGCAATGCTTTTGCGGGAATAAATAATTTATTTTCACGCGAATGGAAACCGTTGCTTTCGCGGGAATAAACATTTTATTTTCACGCGAATGGAAACCGTTGCTTTCGCGGGAATAAACATTTTATTTCCATGCGAATGGAAACCATTGCTTTTGCGGGAATAAACTTTTTATTTTCACGCGAATGGAAACTGTTGCTTTCGCGGGAATAAAAAATTTATTTTCACGCGAATGGAAACCGTTGCTTTCGCGAGAATAACTAATTTATTTTCACGCGAATGGAAATCGTTGCTTTCGCGGGAATAAAAATTTTATTTTCACGTGAATACAAACCAATGCTTTCGCGGGAATAAAAATTTTATTTTCACGCGAATAGAAACCAATGCTTTCGCGGGAATAAAACATTTATTCTCACACGTTTAGCTATATAAGAGACAAGGGTTTCAGACAGAGAGCATCCAGTTCAACAACAGTGAGCAAAGGAGCAACATCTACTACATCTTCCATTGCAACTACTAAGAGTTCTCTCTTCATAAAGGTAAAACTACAAATACAATTATTTCCTCTAGCTAACACAACTATCTGAAGGCTTTATGACATATCTATCTTTTAATTGATTATAAAGAATTGAACCAATTTTTTTTGTTTTTTCAGAATGAATACTCAAGACGTAGGAAGCCAACCATTGTATCTAAAGTCGGAATCTCAGCCTGATGAAAAGGTAAGAATTAATAAAAAATACTATTTAGCACCTGTTGAAAACCTTAAATTATTTTAGTTATCTAATTATCGCTTGTATTTTAGAACAATACAACAACAAACCCAATCTACTTAAAGGACTTCCTTCCAGAAATGTATCATAACTATGTGATAAATAATGATGTTGTTGAAGAAAAAGCTGTAGAACGTTTGACATTCCAAGTTATGATATTCGGTATAACTCAACACATGATGAGCATGGGGATGTGTTGTAAGAAACATGATGTATCTACAGAACGTTTTGATGACATTATAAAAAACGGTTTCGAAACCGTTTTGTCAATGGTGGAAGTCGTTAATATTAATGATTTTTTAAAAGAAATTGAAAGAAGTGTTTGGAATCAAATAGTTTTCAAAAAATTATATAACATGAAGTGGAACAAAAAAACCTTTTATAAATTCAGAAAACATATTTATACTTATATCCAAATAGATAAAGGTCTATCCTCTTCTGTAGGTATTTTAGAACTAATGTTAGAAGCGTTTCATACATATTTATGAAAACTTTTTAGTTGTTTTTTTTATTATTTTACAATATTTTGTTCAAACTATTATATTTTATTTCTTACCAATTGAGATGTTAAAAGCAGTATGATATTAAGTAAATACATATATATATAAATATATATATTTGAACGCATCCTTTGTTGTCTGTCTCCACATCCCAATAGTTTAATAAGCACATTCTCAATCTATCATAACTCTATGGTCTTAACTGCTTTTGTCATAAATACATATATATATATATATATATATATATATATATATATATATATATATATATATATATATTATTAGTTAGAGTGTATATATATATATATATATATACACTCTAACTAATAAATGCACTCTTAGCCACTCATGCAAAGATTACCCGTTTATTTTTAAAATGTTATGGATGCTCTTTTTGAAGAGCTCCTTTGCACAGATCCATATCCAACAGAAAATAAAATGAAAAACGGCAAAACAACTCCTAAGAGAAGGAAAACTGCTCCAAAAAAGCGAATAGTAAGGAAACGAAAAAAAATAGTGAGAAAACAAACTACTTCCGTTGATAAGAAAACAATGGAGAGTGCAGCTATAACTCATTTAACAGTTGAATGTCTCAACGAAAGGAGAGCTAGGGAATTAGAAAAATCTAAAAGTTCTCAAGTGATTGACTCACCAAAAGTTCCGATTTGCAAAACATTTGAAGATCTTCCTATCCCAAGCATTATGCGAGTGACTGATGTGATACATCCATCAAGTAAGGAGAAGTGTAGATATTCTCAAGTCCGCTACCATGATCCTTCAGATATAAATGAACTCGAACCCAAAATACTTTTATGTCCAGTTGAAATAGCTAAAAACTTCAACTGTGATAATTACCCCCCTCCGTTTAACGTTGTATATTTGGGTAGAAAGGGGAAGCCAAAAAATAAAACTGTTCTTTGGTACGATGTCAAACGTGTTACCAGACATCCTCTAAGCAAGAAGGCAGCTGAAGAGGAATCACTATATTTGAGTACATTGACTAAAGGTCAGCTCAAACGCTTCTTGAACATCAAGACCCTCAATAGTTTCCAACCCGGTGCTATTTTCCCTTACCGAGATGTTGTTGATAGATTCGTTCCTCATCGATTTAAAGGAGGTCAGTCAAATGTAATTTGTATCCGATATACCATGGAACAATGTGGAGAAACACTGTTGAAGACGCTTGCCATACCAGACAAATATACTTCAGAAGCTAACCAATATGCTCAAGGTGTGATGATCTACAAAGGAAAAAAAACCCACGGAAAATTTAAGACGGAATACGATCTTTCATTTTGCTCTACATACAGACGAGGTCAAATTTATTGGAGACAATATTGTGAACAAGCAAAGCACAACAAGCGATATTAGAAATTGATGATGATGAAGAACTTGAAGATTTTGATGATTTTGAGACAGTATATGTTGCTAAAAAAAAGGATGAGATACATGATAACACTCGGTGAGAGTTTTTCTTTTTATTTAATAAATTTTAATCATTGTAAATAATACTTCAACTCAATTTAGATGTAGTTGTAGTTATTTCTACCCCAAATAATTATTTGTTTTAGCGATGGATAGTCTCTAATTCAAAAAAACAAGTTGGACAATGTGACTTGGTGAGCTATTTCCCTTTTCTATATAATGTAAACTATCCAATGTAACTAAAGCTATAATTCAAATTCATGTAATTATTTTAAATTTTTGTTTAATCATTCTATACTAATACATAATTTTTTTATTTTAGTTCATTACGAATTCAAAAGCACATAAAACAGAAGTCTCCCTTTTTAAAATATAACATCACTACATCAAAGACATCATTGTAAAAAAAGACTATGTATTAATTGTTATTACTTAGTATTTACTGACTCTAGCTATATTGTATGGAGAGATTTTCCCTACTTATTATACAATAAATGTGTATAATCATATATTGATTCATTTTAATCAATGTATTTATTCAATGTAATACTTATTATGTAATAAAAAACTATAACAATAACTATAGTGTTGTAGATGGTTATATCATATACAAAAACAATTCAGTGGCAAATACAACTCCATCTTCATCAAAATGTTATCAAATGAGTTCGAATTATGTAAAATTATCAATACTTTAATGCCATGCATTCAAAATTTAGACGCCATATAAGTTCAAATTAAGTAAAAAAATAATCAAAAACTCAAATGCCACTTAAATGCCACTCAAATGCCACTCAAATGCCCCTCAAAAGAAATACAATATAAACTCGGCGAATTCATTCAACGCCGTAACCCATTGCCTCAACCGCGAGGTGTAATCCACAAAAAAACACTTGGTAGGGAGATCTGCTCATATATTACTACTAAAGACACATTTGACGCGCAAAAAAAAATCCCATTTTCAGCATGAGAAACAAAATTCTTTTGACCGGGAAAAGCATATCATTTGCATGAAAAATCGTTTATAATACATACAGTTTTTCACGCAAAAAACAAAAGTTCTCTGCAAAAAACTCACAATTTCCACGCAAAGAAACCATTTAAGTTGTTTGAAAAAAACAAAAAATTTTGGACTGGAAAAACACATTATTCGCGCAAAAAAAACCTCATCCTTCGCGCGTCATAGTGACCTTTTAACAAATCTACTGGCCTATCAAACCCATCATCAGTCAGGTCATTTAAATAAAATCCAAGTTGCTGCAGTATCCCTATACCATCACTACCTATAGCACTTAACAAGGCTAGTAGCTTAGTTCTACCTCTAAACACATCTACAACAACCTCGTCCTCTCCAATTTCCACCTTCTCAGTACCCAAAGTTAGAGCTGCTACCTCAGCATACAGCATATACCGAGTCAACCAATTGTTGAAGTCCTCAGAAACTTTGTTACCTGCTAACCTTAGCTTTGGAATCGACGATAAATTAAGTCTCCTACTGATCTTTGTTAGAATTATTTAACACAATAATAATCACCCAACAATATCTGTACAACATCAGTACATTAGCGCCTCTCCATTACAGTAATGGCCAATGTCCAAGTAACCACAACACAACAATAGCGATAATAATTCACAATACCCCAAAATAAATTCACTGTTCCCTTATCGGATATACAGGTAAAAACAATACAAAAATAGTCCACAATATCGCGTAACAACTCCACTGTACCATTTTGCGGTAAATAATCAACAACAACACCACAAATAAATACCACGTATAAACACTGAACCCTCGAACCAAATTACCACTTCACCAAAAAATAAACACTGCGCCAACATCCCTATAAACAGCGAACACGGAGAGCTCACACAGCTCTGAAACACCCAACACCTCTACGCACGCCTCTATCACCACAAACACCACGGAGGACCCACGCGGCCCAAGCACCTCTACACCTACACTCTTTCAGTGCCCACATGGCACCAAAAGCCTCTCACACATTTCCCTTGTAACAATAAATAATTTCAACAATTCACAAAATAACAATATCACCAGGTCCTATGCCGACTGCGCCATGTTAGATGAAGGAGAAGCAAGAAAACACGTCCACTCGCCTCTAAATCGTAACCTAAGAAGACCGCTAGTATCTGGATGACGTCAGTCATCCAGATACTAGCGGTCAGTCATCCAGGTCTTCTCCAATTAGCCTAAGCCTAAGCCTTAGCCTTAGCCTAATATTTTAGAACGTAAATAAGAAATATAAAATAATGGTAAATTGGTAAATGTGTAGAATTGTAAGTTACACAAGTGTTCGTAATTTATGTATAATTGTTGCTATGACGATGATCGTCCATATTGTTGTTGGCGTCCCTCAAGCAGCAACAATTATTTATTTACTTGTTATGAATTTTATATCATAATTATAATTGTTATTAATTATGATTATGATTGTTTTTGTATCTGTTCATTGTGGTTAAATTATTTTAAATTAATTGTGTTGACAAAAATCTTTTAATGATTTCAGGCAAAGTTGTCTTCTCATTGGGGAGTAGAAGACATAATTATTATAAGACATTATTCATCATATTTTTCTTTGATGATTTTTTGTCAACTCCTTAGTTGAGCTGACTGCTCTACTGCACTCTTGCATTTGTTTGACTTTACTTTACTCCACTCTGCTCTTGTACATCAGTACTCCACTCTGCACTCTTCTACTCTACACTACTCTCCACTCCACTCCACTCCACTCCCCTCCCCTCCACTCCCCTCCACTCCACTCCACTCCACTCCACTCCACTCCACTCCACTCCACTCCACTCCACTCCACTCTACTCTACTCTACTCTACTCTACTCTACTCCACTCCACTCCACTCCACTCCACTCCACTCCACTCCACTCCACTCCCCTCCCCTCCCCTCCCCTCCCCTCCCCTCCCCTCCCCTCCCCTCCCCTCCCCTCCCCTCCCCTCCCCTCCCCTCCCCTCCCCTCCCCTCCCCTCCCCTCCCCTCCCGTCCCCTCCCCTCCCCTCCCCTCCCCTCCCCTCCCCTCCCCTCCACTCCAATCCACTCCACTCCCCTCCCCTCCACTCCACTCCCCTCCCCTCCCCTCCCCTCCACTCCACTCCCCTCCCCTCCCCTCCACTCCACTCCACTCCACTCCACTCCACTCCACTCCACTCCACTCTACTCTACTCGACTCTTACAGATGCTTTACTCTAAAAAACCCTACTCGTCCCGGATAAGAGAATAAATAACTCTACTCTACTTGTGGGTTATTTGGTCCACTCTGGTTCACTTTAGAGTAGTGTTTCTTGAGCAAGCCTAACTTTAGAGTTATACTTTTTCACTTGTGCCCACCCCTGGTAATGGGCAACCTCACTGAGGCAGAAGTTGCCAAGGTCCGGGCGCAAGCTGAAATCCTGAAGGGAGAAATAGCTGGATTGAAGGATGCCACTCAGACAATGGGAGGCCAGCTATTTTAGGGAAGACGTCACTCCCCTTTTGTTAGTCACGCAGGTTGTGTGCACCCCTTTCTCTCACCCTTCATCCATCACACTGGTGTGTGCACCCCTTTCTGTCTTCTTTATTAGCCCACGGGTTGTGGGCACCCTTCACTCCCTCTGGAAGGGGTACAAGCCTTGCATGATTGGCAGGCGCACATGGTCTTGTGCAAAAGGTAGCACAGTTTTGCGCACACCCTCCTCCGTTATCTGCATGTATTTTGTGTGTGCTATTTTGAGCTGGGCTGGTTTTATACATTCCTCTCCCGGACTACACTGTTTACATGTGGTCAACAGTCTCCTGACGAAACTCTCCTTACCTTTTCTATTTGGCCCCTATGATTAGCGGCCACCCTATGATTGGTTAGCTGTTAATACTGCCGTACTTATAGTTGAAGAGGCCTATGTAGTGGTCTTTGCATAGAGTGGTCGATGGGCTGGTTAGTTGCAGGCATTACTTACAAAGGTAGTTAGCCATTTGCATCCAGTACGTGGTTGACAACACAAACGGTGAGTCACTTGGATGCACTAGCTGAACACTTTTGGGTTTGTTTGATTGATAGCGTCTTCTTCAGCAGCAACCAACAGATGCTAAGTTAGGAAGTTCTCTCTTTTACTCATCAGTAACCCTGCAAATTTATAACCATTTATCATCGTTGTTTTTGCCTTATAAGCCACCAGCTTGTATGCATTACGTTATTGTATAGCGTCTGCTTATTGTTGTTTTTATGTTCACTCATGTGTAAATGGCCTGATGTTTTTGAGCCAATCAGATTATAGTATTTTCAACTGCTTTATTTGCATGACTACTCAATAAATTTATGGGCAATAGCTCAGAGAGGCAGAGTTGATTGTGAGTTTGTACAGCAAACTTATCAGCAAGCTTTTGTATTTTGTGATAATAAAGTATTTATAATCTGAACTCTGTGTGTTTAGTTTGGCAGGTTGCCTGTAATTGTTAATACATCTACACATGTCAGAACCCCGTGTATCTCTATATACAGGTAGCTAATAGAAGAGCCATCAGGACTGTTGCAGCCACAGTACAGTTGCTGCCGTGTGTTGTTGTGTTGTTGATAGCACGACAACCTACTAGTTGTCTACAGTTTAACAAAGGGTATACTTTCTCTAGTAGCTGTTCGGTAAAAGCACGATGAAATCCTTTACACTGTTATACTACTGCTGCAGCAAAAACCTCAAAAAAAAAACATTTTACATTGTTTAATGGAGATCTGCTCCTACTATACCAAACAATTTTATTGGGATAATAAAAATTACCTGACAGGTCTGTGAAAAATATCTTTCAGCTCAACTATGCTTAATACAGTGAATTACACAACCATTATATGACAAGCCTATCTGTATTCTACATGATATGTTGGCGAGTCTGTTGTCTTTTCCAGAGACCTGTTCTTTTTATACTTCTTATATTATCCACAGATCACATGCAGAAAAAATGGCACCCGGCCAGGTTCTTTTTGAACAGCTGGTGCCGAAAAACCACTTCGGCTCATGCAATCCTGTACATCCTACAAGCACGCTCTGGAGATCTGTGGCTTTTATACTGCTTTTGGATTTGGATATATCAAATAATTGTGTTCTCATTGTACTGTTCAATTCTGCTTGGTGTAGTATTTTTGAGGGGTGATCAGTTCTCAATGTTCTACAAAGATATATTCTCTTGCATTTTAGGCTAATTCTATGTAGTGAGGATTTCTCAGTAACATAGGATACATTTTGATTAGCTAAATCTTTGTGTACAAGTGATGTCTTTTTGTAATACTTTAAAAGCACATATAAAAGTTTCGGACTATTTGGTATCTACATGGGCTTTTGTCAATGATTCAACATTCACGTGGGAATCTTCCTAGAAAAAGTAGTAATTGTGTATTATCGAGGGGATTTGATTGTGACGTAATTTTTTCTGTATGTAGATAGACACAGTGCAGTGGTGAAGTATGAATGAAACTATTGGGTCGGATCTGCGTTATGCGGCAGCGAGAGGCTATACTTTTAAAGTTGTGACTATATTGGAGTCAGTTACATTAAGGCAGAGATACAGGAGTCTAAAGATACGGAATAGTAATGGAGACACTGCTATTTCACTTGCTGCATGTAATGGACATACAGACACTGTAAAGGCTATATTAGACTTGCTTGCATCACAGCAGAAGTACAACCTGCTAATGCTACGGGATAGAAATGGTGACGCTGCTATATCATGTGCTGCAGGTAATGGATATACTGACATTTTACAGGCTATATTAGACTCAGTTCCATCAGAACAGAAGTACAAAGTGCTAACGCAACAGAATAGTAATGGTAACACTGCTCTATCACTTGCTGCATATAATGGACATACTGAGACTGTAAAGGCTATATTAGACTCAGTTCCACCAGAGCAGAAGTACACCATGCTAATGCTACAGGATAGTGATCGTGACATTGCTATATCATGTGCTGCTGGTTATGGTTATACTGAGACTGTAAAGGCTATATTAAACTCAGTTCCATCAGAGCAAAAATGCGACATGCTAATGCAGCAGGATAGTGATGGCGACACTACTATATCATGTGCGGCACGTAATGGACATACAGAGACTGTAAAGGCTATATTAGACTCAGTTACTTCAGAACAAAAGTACAGCATACTAATGCTACAGAATAATTTCCGTAACACTACTATATCACTTGCTGCATGTGATGGACATATTGAAACTGTAAAGGCTATATTAGACTCAGTTCCACCAGAGCAGAACTACTACATGCTAATGCTACAGAATAGTAACGGTTACAGTGCTCTCTCGGGTGCTGCATACAATGGACATACTGAGACTATAAAGGCTCTATTAGACTCAGTTACATCAGAGCAGAAGTACAACATGCTAACACTACAAAATTGCAAAGGTGACGCTACTCTATCACTTGCAGCATGCAATGGACATACTGAAATAGCAAAACACATTTTGTCAGTTGATGTGACTCAAGACCAACGTCTCGCAATCGCCATGGCACAGAATGAAGATGGATGCACTGCACTACACCACTGCGCAGGTCAAGGACATGTGAATACATTTCGTTGCATCATAGAACATCTCTCCAATGAACAAAGAGATACTTTACTTGCAGTGAGAAACAGAAGTGATCAGTTAGCTGGTGAACCAGAAGTGAAACCTTCATCTTCAAATGCAGTTGACGAATTAGCAGGTAAATTAGTATGTAACTCACCAGGTGTACTTCAGTACCTACATTCAGCATTTCATATGAAATTTTTATAAACCGTTGATTTACTTCAGCTGATCTTTATGTTAATTGAAACTGTTGCTTCAAATAATCTGTCTATTTTGTTTATTAAATCCATTTATCAGATTTGTCTTTAAAAGCCAAAGCTCACTAGTAAAATTACCTGTATTTCAACCACAACAGTGGTATATTAGGAGCAGGTCTCGTCAAGAACAATATAATTCTCCTGGGTGTGTGTGCCTTTTTGTACACTAAGTGCCTGGAGAGTTCATGGGGTGCCATTTTGTGTGCACTGGGTGTCAAAATCCCTGATTTTCAAATCGGCAAAAATTATAGTTGTGTATGTGATAGCACATGGTTTTGAGAGTTTTTTTTATAGATTACTCAAGGGTATTCAGGTTGTCATTAGTGTTGCTTCCTTATTTTTTTAGTCCGCCAGATTGATTGTTGAGTTTAATATTTGGTTTGTATCATGGTTTAGTTTCTTGATTGAATGCTAACGCATGTTGGTAAAAACGAATGTCATCACCCAAATTGTATAGGTGTCAACATGGAATGTTAATAGGAGAAAATGCATAATATTGTAGTAGTTTTGCTCGTACTACTTGGACACAACTTATACTCTATCAAGGCTAGTGCAACTTGCCTACCTACTCTGTTTGTTATTGTGGCGACAGGCACCGCATCTGTCAGCTGCCGCTTTATGTACAGCCGACCCTGCTGTAACACAAACTCATACAGGGGCTTAAGCCCTGCCCTGTACGGTACTAGGGTCTGACCGACCCTGCGCTCCAACAGCTAACTGTTAATTTGGTATGAATACCGATCTGCTACAAATGCAACTCCTAGTAAGTGAGGAAAGAGGTGGTTGTGTTCCAAGACTTATTATCAACTGATCAAAACCGTCCATTACATGTTCTTTTATAAAATCCATCATTCATATATAATATAGTGTATAAAACTAAAAAACCATTCATGTATGGCACATTTCAACCAATAACAAAGGAATAATAAGAATAGTGTAATCAATGATTGTAATTGCTGAGGTTCTCCTCCCTCTGTGCTGGCATGTAGGTGGAGCCTTTACCTTCCACCTAACAGGGGTCTCTGTTAGCTATCTTTTTTTATGATCTGCACATGTTCAATCTTGTCTGCTTACATTACTGCTTGACTGTACATGCTGGTTACTAGCTATAACATTTATTAGCCATCCAACAAATTCTCCCACAATATGAATCTGCAGTTTATATTTTTGTTCTAAATACAGCGTTCTGTATGAAAAGCGTTTATGCATTATAAAACTATTGATGGGTGAAATGTCTGTAGAAGAAGATGTGGAAATGCGAGTAGCGAGTGAAAAAGATATTGTTGATGGTTGAGAGGTCAAAATTGTAAATAATTTTGTGGTAACTTTGGAATGTAAGGCGATAATAGTTATGCAATACTGGTATAAATCATGGTTTTTTCCCAACTTTTGGAGCGATTAAAATGAAATTTGTATAGCGTGGCTATGGAGATGATCAGCAGCCTGGCTTAACTAGTTACTACCAAGCAATGCTGTGTGCAGTGAGAGTGTGATGCCTGCCATGCTTGAATGCCCTCTGAGCAGCAAAGTGTACTCTTGCTGAAAAAGATGTTAGCTGGGAATTTCCGCCTCTCTCCACAGTTTCCCACCCTTACTTGCGGAGCCTAGCGCATTGTGGCTAGTTTTATATATGTATCATTAATCTGTGTAACGTCTGCTTGTCTGTGTACTTTTTAGGATTAGTCATAGTAGCATAACCTGGTATTTTTATACCCAATTATATTGTAGCTTTTTAACTGCACATTTGCATACATTTTTGCATAAATATAGAGGAAGTTAGCCCAGTGGACAGAATTTTGTTGTGTGCTGGACTAGGAAAGTTCTTAGTTAAAGAATGCCTCTAGTGATTTCTATATTTAATTGATACGGCATTGATATGTCCATATGAAGTGCTTCAAATACCCACCTCCTCAAACTGCAATTGACATTTTGTATCTTCATAACACATTAATTATAAGCATGTTATGAATGTTGTCTCCTGATTCCAACATCTTAGAAATATTCTGGGAAAACCTATGACGTGCGCAAGTGTTTCAGCGAGCGCTAAACTTTTGTGTCGTATTTTTATTGGAAAATTTTCGATCATGAAATCACTGAAGTATTGTGATAGATTTGAGTCCTCTATTACTGATACAACGGATCCTCCTCCTCTCTCTCTCCTCTCACTTCAATGTCTATCCCAAACAGATGCTAACAACTGCACAGGGTCCTCGACCCAGACGTATTACTAGTGTTTCTACCAATTAATATACTTTATTGCTACACAATAAAAGGGTGCACACTACTATAACAACTGCCTGCTCAAGGCACAGCAGCTCTTTATATAGAGTAAAAGGAACAGTTTCGTTACCTTATAAGGCATGACAAATAGCAATATACAATACAAGGAAAATGCCAATCATAACACATAATACAAAACACAATAACAAGATTAGCCAATCAAGTCGAGAGCACATGGTAGCTTGGGGCTGGGCTCTAGTTCCCGCTCTTTTCTGTCAGCATAAACTTTCCATTCCTTATTAGGACGTGCAACATCCTAGGCTGTGCTCCTGAGAGAGGGAAGGCTCCAGTCTTCATTCTGCAAAGGCTATTCACTTCAGGGGGGCACAGGCTCTAGTAATCACTGTGGTTGAACCCCGGGTCGGGGTCCTGACCCGGAGTAGGTTCGGGGTAGGTTCGGGGTAGCTTCCATTCATTTGTACAGGGGGATACCGACCCGGGGTAGCCGGTATCCCTTTTTCAGGGGGATTTGAGTAGCTACGGGGGAGGGAGGGCTCTGGCGGGGTGGTAACTCAAGCCAAAGGCACCAGGGGTGTAAAGGGGGTTGGATAGAGGGGGGGGGGGGCTGGGGGGGGGGGGGGGGGCCTGAAACCACTCACTCACCATGCAAATCTTCCACAGTATAACAAATAACACTACATGTATATCATTGGTACAATGACCTAATGACAATGCCAAGTACCAATGATGTAGTGTTATTTGTTATACTTCAGTGATTTCATGATCCAAAAATTGTTCAATCAAAACATAATACATAAGTTTAGTGCTCGCTGAAACACTTGCGCACGTCATAGGTTTTCCCAGAATACTTCTAAGACGCTGGAATGGGGAGAAAACACTCATAACAAGCTTATTATTAATCGTGTTATGAAAATACAAAAAATCAATTGCAGTTTGACAAGGTTGGTATTTGAAGCACTTCATATGGACATATCAATGGCATATCAGATACATGTAGAACTGACTGGAGGCATTTTTTAAGCTTTGGTATTTTGCTATCAATAAAGTGATATTTAACCGAAAACTCCATGCAATTTGTGAGGCCAGTTGTCTGTCATCGTTAGTTTGTCTGCACATTGCAGTACTCGGATCTGTCTTACTACTAGGGCTGTCAAAGATTAAGAATTTTTAATCTTAGTCTTAATCTTTTTCATTAATCTTAAATTAATCTTATTTTTTAATCTTATTTATTCATGAGTTGTAAATGCAATGATGCGGCAGTAAAGTCATCATCCATCTACCTGCAGGCTTGTAGAATGAGATTAGCAAACCTCAGTTCAAACTCAATATGTATGTATGTATTTATGTATGTAAGCAACTGTGCACGAAACTTTTATTGAATGCAGAACTGAAAAGGAAGGAAACAAACAAAAAAATAGTTGCGATTTCAAAATTTGATATTTATAGTACATGTTCAGGCAGGTACAAAGTGTAGGCACACAAGATTGAAAGAAAATAAGATTGTCGGATACGCAAGTTAACGGAAACTTGAATATCGAATGTGAACAAAGAATATACTTTTATCTTTGGCTTATATTAATATAACATAGAAAACTGTTATTTTTTATTTTTTCACAAAACCTGCTACTCTCCAAAACCTTTATGAGGAAAAAAGAGCAAATCCTTGGATATACCAGGATAAATAATAAAAACATCACAATTGAACTTTCTTTAGGTATTTTTGATGACCTGATTAATTGATCGTGATATATTTTGGCGGTGTAGCTCATAGTTTATAGATAAATAAATAGCTTTGATTAGAGTAATAAATAAATAAAACCGCGAAATCTAGTAACAAATAATTGTTTATTGTTGTTATTCAACATTATTGTTATAATTAATAGATACTACACTAACAACAATGATATGCTCAGTAAGTTTCAATTTTTTAAATAATAATTATATTATGTTATCAATTGTAGTTTGTGCTGAATAATAACAACAATAACAATAAAAACAACAGTTTGATAAAAAAGTTAAATTGCTTATTATTAGAATGAATAAAGACAGTAATATGAAAATTGTTTTAGTGTATAAACCATATTATATCGTATTACATGTTATTATTGTATAAGATATTATGTTAAATTTCTGAGCATAAAACTTCCTATTGGATGGAAGATAATGAGATTGATGGTAGCAAAATGTGTACCAAAGGAATTATGTCAATCTGAATCCCTAAAATAAAACAGATCCCAAAGCTAATCTAGTTTAGAATCATGACAACATTCAGGGTATCTCCATTGCACTCCAATCGACAGAAAAATAATAGCCTGAGAACTAGTGATCGTTTCCTCGTTTTGCAACAACACTTACCTACAAATGTCTTGAATGGAAATTTTCATGATTTTTCGTCTGGATAACATGATTGAAATTTAGTGACATAGGTAAGATTATGTGATGAAACACTCAAAAATGTATTTCCCTCTTCATGTAGACAAACTGATAGATGTGTTCAACATAATAAACAGTATTATAGTGATGTAACTGGGGTTTCTTTTTATCAGATTAATTGAGTCATAAAAGGTTAATCTTTTTGATCTTAAAAATCAATTAATCTGGTTAATCTTTAAAATAACTCGATTAATTGACAGTTTTACTTACTACACAGATCATTACAGAAGAGCCATCTCTACTTTCACAGTTGCGCTCTACAGTAAACCTCGTTTACTTTGCCATTTTGGCTAATTCTCTAGTAGCTGTCGGTGAAGGCATTTGAAATAACCCTTTACATTGGTGGCTATGGTGGGATACAGTGAACCAGTGAGGCACTACTAGATAGTGCCAACAGTAAAACACCACCTTACCCATTTCCCCCTCTCCCCGGGTGTTGGTGATTTCCCCCTTGTAATAGCTGTCTGGTAGCAGCCCAACTACCACCCCACAGACACCGCTACACCCCTTCCCTCTGACCCAGTGGTACCCCCCTCCCCACCCGGCAGAACACGCCCTCATTTCTCTGCTGTGTTTGAAGTATAGAAGCATGTCGCTCTACACGGTGAACTCGGCAGTGCCGGTACTGATTTTAAAAAGTCATACAGCTGCTTTTTTCAAACCCTGGGTACCCCTGCTCAACCCGGTACCATTCCTCCAGAGCTACTGACACAGTGTTTTATACAGTATACTTCACAACCATCACCCTTTCTTTTCCTGTGCAACCATTGACAACCCAGAGTTTTCTCCTCCGGTGCTCACAAGTAATCTGCTGATTGTGAAGACTATCCTCTCCTTCTATGGTTGCACAGAGAGCCAGGAGTACTGGCCAGTTGCCAGCAGGCACGGCATAAGCTGCGGCATTTGACAGGCTGACACAGGCCCTGCGAGGGGTGTTACAACCCCCTGCACCTCCTCTTATTTCTGCACAGAACTTGAAACCTCCAAAGTTCGAGGGGCAAGGTGATGTAGAGTCTTCGTCACCCGATTCCTGGAAGCTGCTAAAGCCAACGACTGGAATGCTCACACAGCCTTGCTCCATGTAAAAGAGGCACTCCTTGAGGAAGGGTTGGAGTGCGGCAGGCCTAATACCCTGCAAGCTGTATTCACAGCCCTTCGTGCTTGCTTTAGTCTCACATGCTGTGATGCCCTGAAAAGTGTAGCACAACTGAGGAAGGGACCAAAGACTTTTCTCCAAGAGCATGCTAGTGAGGTGGAGAGACTAGTTTGAGTCGCCTAGGGAGATTTGCCAAAGAGACATGTAAAACGGGTAATACTGGAGACATTCACTTCCGCCTTGGGCCACCCATACCTGCAACGGCACTTGTTAGCAGTGGATCCACAGAGTCTTGAAGATGAAGTTCGTGCTGGAGGAGAGTTTCTTCACACAAACAGCCCCTGACTGTAAGCCATCCAGAGTTTGAGCTGTGAACGATGATGAAGAGGACGAAGAACCCTGCAAACCCTCCTTGACCCCATTTTGTCATTCTCAGATGGCTGCGGTGGTGTCACCAGCTTCAGGAAAGTTGACTCTCCCGTATGTAGTTGTTAGCCACTACCCCTCTGTGAGCTACTCCCTTCTCCTCCCGCAGCCAGCACTCGTGTCTGAAGACGCAATGACTCGGTTATTCCAGATGGTACAGAGCATGGCAGTAGAGATGCAACAGATGAAGCGGTGGCAACAAGCAGTGCCTACACCCCCTACAGTGTTACTGGGTCCCCACCCTGTAGGACAGATGCTATATACTGGAATGCATGCACCCCCTTCTGAGGTGTTCTCTGCTTCAACAGTGATGCGAACCCCTACCCGAGCTCCTAACCATGCTTTTACTGTGGCACACCATATTTCTCCTGCTACACCTACCATCCCGGTCGCCGATCAGAACCCCCCCCCCCTGCACACGGCACCACCCCCGCTACAGCACGGTTGGTGCCCTCTCAGTGTTAGGGTTGTGGACAGACGAGCCAGAGGTTATCTATCGAAGCCAAAGACTGCCACTATAACCAGAGCAACACCAGTGTCGAGAAACGACAAGTGCTTACAGTAATCACTCCTCCGACTAGCTGCAACAGGGCACAGAGATGCAAGAGAAAGTTAACGAGATTTGAGAAGCACAACCCTGTGAGTCCTGCTCCTCCTACCGGGTCTCCTGGACACCTTTCCAGAAAAAAGGCGTTTCCTTCTACACTTGAATGGCAGCTCCCTACCTCTAACCGTTATGCAGTTCTACACGACGATGCAAACAACATTCAGCATCGCAAAATTTCTACCGCCATCCCCTCCTTACTTGACCTAACTTTTTCACAACCAAAAGGTCCTTTGAAGCACAACCCTGCCCAGGCTCAGAACCACCAGAGGGCAGTTGCACCAGTCAGCTCACCAGTGGAGCGAGTTTCACGCCCTAGAAGCAGAGCATCGCCTCCCCCTCCAGAGCTGCAAAGGTTCAACCAACATGTTTGCCTAACACTCAGATAGAGCGGCGATAGCGTGCAAGCTCCTTCCTACCAGGGAAACTAGAAGGCAAGTCAGTCATCCTCCTCATCGATACTGGCTGCACCACAAATCTCCCGTCAAAGCACGCCTTTAACCAGCTACCAGTCCCAAGGTATCATTGCAGACGGCCCCAAATCCCTTTCTACAGCACAGTGAGAGCTACCTTTCGTCTCCGTGATGTGAAAACTGCAGCCACATCTGTTATCAGTCACATAGCCGAGGAGGCTATATTGGGAATGCCCTTCCTCTCTGACGTTGACTGCCATCTGAAGTTTAGTGAGTGTGCCATTGTTGTAGCTGGCAAAGAAATGCGCCACACTGACAAATATGGTACGCTGTTGATAAACAACGTTTAGGTCTTCCGAACCAGTTTTTCCTCCGGGTATGGAATCCACCATCCTGTGTAAGGTCACCACACAGAGCTACTTACCCCTCGAGTTGGTATAGTCCTATCCAGGAGGCCCTCTTATTGCCGCTAGTTTAAATGAAACAGTCAAGAAAAGGCACATACTAGTGAGGTGCATTAACCCGACTGCTCAGCCAGTAGAACTGAAGGTGGGCGGCATGGTAGGCCATTACGAAGGAATGAGTCCTGAAGAGGTTGAGCAAGCGGAGGTAGTTGCCATGCCTGCCTCGACGCCTCCCAGTCACTCTTCTCACTCCCCAGTTCCTTTCCACATCTCTGAGCTGCATACAGCCGCTCTTCCACAATGTCAGAACAAACATGAAGCACACCAGGTAGCTGGGTTCAGTTAGTTACAGTGTTCAGTTTGGTAGAACATTATTTTAGCCAATCCACTCCTTTCAATCACATCATTCCCCTCCTCTCTGGTACTCAACCTATCCGCCAACCCCCTCACTGGTTAGGCCCTGAGAAGGAGGCAGAGAGACAGGTAGAACAATGGTTGTAGCGCAGTCTTGAAGAACCAGCCTCATTGCCATGGAGTTCCCCTATGGTTCTAGCGAGGAAGAAAGATGGTGCGTGGAGATTCTGCATAGACTTCAGGCGAACGCAGTCATTCATCAGGATGCCTTCCCGGTTCCTCAGAGAATTCAGAGAGTAAGTTCTTCAATACCCTGGACCTGGTCAGTGTATACAGGCAGGTTTCCCTTGGTGAAGAAGCCAGCGAGCATATTGTGTTTGCCACCCGCGCAGGTCTCTGGCAGTGGAAGGTCCTCCTTTTTGGCCTCACTTCAGACTCGACCACTTTCCAGCCTTTGATGGAGAAGTTGTTGCAAGGTCTCCACTGGAAACCCCTCCTTCTTTACCTCGGCGACATTATTGTCATTGCTCCTGACTTTCACATTTACCCTCCGCGCCTGGCTGAAGTCTTCCAGTGTCTACAGCAGGCCGGTTTGAAGCTCCGACCCAGTAAGTGTGTGTTGCTTAAGCAAAGGTCCAGTATTTGGGATATGTGGTGAGCAGTGCAGGAGTGGCCACAGACCCAAAGAAAGTCGCTGCCATAGCGCACTGGCAAACACCCACAGAGTTGAAAAGTTTGCAAGCCTTCTTGGGTCCCGCAGGGTACTACAGGATGCACATTCCTGATTTCTTTACAATGGCACGGCCTCTTACCCAGCTCTATGGTAAACATGCTCCTCGGGAGTGGTCTACAGCCCAAAAGACCCCTTTTTAGCAGCTGAAAGTAGCTATGACCCATGGCCATGTTCTTGGTTACCGTGACCCGAAGTTACAGTACGCCTTGGGCACTGATGCTAGCAACACAGGTGTAGGTGCTGTGCTGTCTCAGGTACAAGAAGGTAGTGAGTGAGCGATCACTTACTACAGCAAGACGCTCAGTTTCTCAGCAGCGAAACTAATGTGTGACAGAGAAAGAGTTGTTGGCAGTTGTGAAAGCTTTCGAACACTTTCTTCCCTACCCCTAAGGCCAGAAATTTCGGCTTTGGACAGACCATGCCTCCTTGTTGTGGCTGTTTCCCTGCCGGGAATTCGCCATTCAGGTGGCTAGAGTCTTTCTCTGATTTCAAATACACCATCGAACATGGGAGCGCAACGTGGACAGTTTGAGTCGCTGGTGCCCCCAGAGTGTAGGCAGTGTAGCCACATCCAAGAAAGGAATGTTGAACCTTCCAAGGCGGAAGTCCAACAGGAGTTGACTACTGTCCCTCAGACACAGCTCCCCTCTGCTTCTGCATTGACTCGGTATGAGTCTTTGTCACCACCCCCCTCACTCAATCACCGTCTCTGCCCCTCAAGTACCTCATCCCCATGCTGTTCAGTCAACCTTATCCAGGCTCAGAGTGAAAGTAACCACGCTGTAGCTGTCATCTACCAGGCAGTGTCTATGCAGCGCCCTCTCACTAAGTATCAGTTGGAACTCGGCAGACAAGAGCTGAGGCAGCTGAACAATTCCGTTAGAGCTATGAGGATAAATGCAGATGGTGTGTTGGATCTGCAGGTCTCTCCTAACCGCCGCTCTAGGTGGTGTGTGGTCTGTCCAGCAGGTCTCTGTGGCAACGCGGTCTGGCAGACCCATTATCTTACACACCAGGGAGTGAGCAGGACCCTGAAGCACCTCCAGCTAGCATGGTACTGGCCAGGTATGAAGGTAAATATACATCGTATGGCCAGGAGTAGCAAGGTTTGCCAAAGAGCCAAGAGTGGTGGTGGCACTGAGCCGAGTCCCAGCCATCAGTGTATGTATGCTGGCCGCCCCTGGCAGAAGCTGGCCACCAATTTGTTGGGCCCTTTCCATAAGACAGAACGTGGAAATGCCTGGATCCTTGCATTGACAGACCACTTCACCAGGTGGCAAGATGCTCTGGCCCTTCCAAATGCTACTGCTCCTGTGGTAGCTAGTGCTCTGGCTGGATGAGCAGGTCTTTTGCTACCTAGGGATTGCTGAGCGGATGCACACAGACTGGGGGCTCAGTTTGAGTCCCACATGATGCAGGAGTTGTGTGTTCTGTGGGGTATAGAAAAGACCCATACCACTTCCTACCACCCACAGGCCAACAGAGTTGTTGAAAAAAACAACAAGGTGCTAGGTGATTCCCTGAGGTCCCTGCTCTTGGAGAGCACCCCAGGTGACTGAGATTTGCTGCCCCCTCAACTGATGAAAGCTTTCAGACCCACCTCTCACTCCACCAAAGGTGAAACGGCCAACTATATGATGCTGGGCAGGAAACTGCAGCTGCCCGATCAAGTGTCTTATCATCTCCCTCTGACTGATTGCATGCCAGTGGACGAGTATGCTCAGAATCTCAAGTTGAGGCTGGAGTAAGTACACGAGGCTCTGAAAGAGCAACAGATGGAAGTCAGGGCAGAGGAAGGAGAAAGCCCGGTTTGTACGCGGTTGGAGACCAGGTCTGGTTAGAAAACCGTCGTGGACAACGTGGAGAGAACTCTACGCTGCAGGCTAAGTTCATCCCCCCTTTGAAATCGAGAAGGCGTACAGCAACGACACCTACCTCATCAGTAGACACCATCAGAGCTCGGTACAGAATGAGTTCCTCCTCAAACCGTACTATCCAAGTGTTGACCCCAGAAGACAGGCGCAAGCAGCTGTGAAGCCCAGGCGGCGTTCCAACATGTGTGGTATGCATGCACAAGTGGCACCAGCACCCCTGTCCCCTCTACCAGCATCCCCTCTGCTCAAAGAACTTTTATTTGAGACACATTTGCTTCCCCCTCCTGCAGAAAGTGCACCAAATTTGGAGCAGGCAGACATACAGAGGCCTGCCACACCACCATTTGTCTTACGTGAGTTTGATGAAATTCGGGCAAGCGGTTTAGGCAGAAATAACTACAGTATGCTAGAGTTGTCTTCACCAGCAGATAAGACACCCCTCCCTGCACGGACTGAGAACCAGCCACCCCGTGTGTCATACCAACGACCCCGCAGGAACGTCGGCCCACCCCTATTCTATGGACAGCCACAATGGCATCTAGTTACCACCGCAAAAGGAGTGGATAGACAGACTGAAAAAGATAGAGCGCCTAAGATTTGGAACGGCTCCGTTAGACAGAGTTCTAACAGAAAATCCCACAAACTGAATATTTGCAGGAAGATCAAAGTTTAGCACTGCTACCTGGCAAAACTCAGCTCCCTGGCAGCAAAACTTAACAAGTGCTAAAGTTGTAAAGATGAGCTGTTTTAACCCAGGGGTAACAGTTTGCCAAACACGTTGACAAGTCACACGGAAGAGAAAATATCTCTAGGCAGGATGTGGTCACTCCCCCTCCCCCCTGTGGTGAGGGTCATTGAAGAGAGCACTCTAGCAAACCTCCTAGCAAAAGTTCAAGTGAGAACTCCCCTCCGTTAGAGAGATGTACGGTTGATCAAAGTTGGAGTTTAACCACTAGTCAACAATTACTCATCCACCCCTGCCAATCTTTGACAATGGCACCGGTCAAGGCCTAGCCAGCTTGAAGCGCACGGGAACAGTCATTGCCTCTCAACTTTTCAAAGTGACTGGACGTGTTCTAGTTGCTCACTACAACATAGATTGTACACAAGATGTTTTACCTCTGCTAGTAGATGGAGTCCGTCAACATCAAGTGGATGAAGAACTTGAGATGGAAGTTTCTGCTACTGCTGAGCAACCACCTTCTTCTGTTTCTACATGGGGCCCTTCTCCTCTCAACACCCCATCTCTGTGCAGGTGACTACCGTTGCCACTCCAGCACCCTGCACAGAGGAAGCTAAGAGAGAGGATGCACTCTTAGGAGTGAGGAGCCACGTAGAGCTGATGGACAGCAGTTCGTCTCAAGATCCTCTTGCTCTCAAGCAACTTCCCCTTTTCCCATGGCAGCCTACGGAGCTCCCCCCCCCCTTCCTACTGCCTCCCCTCACCCCCACTGTGTCCACTGTACCGGTAGGGAGCATTCTTACTTATAGTCGGAGCGCCTCCTGTGGCTCTCCTACCTCTTACCGGGTACTGAGTGCCACCACCACCGATGATGCGGGACCCAGTCTGAGTAAACAGAGTGTTGCAGACAAACAGTCTGCAGGTACCAGGAAACCTCATAAGGTTACGTGTGAGTCCATGCTAGGTAGGATAATGCCAAATCAGAGGAGAGGAGCACAGCTCTTGGCTGAACCATCTAAGCGGGGCAACTCTCCCTATACAGCCATTCCCTCTTCTACACTTGCGCTCCACCGTTGACGAGCAGAGCTATCACTACACAGCCCAGCCAGAGGGCACCCAGACATACAGTAGGTTCTCCTGGTTGACTTGACTCCCCCACAGAGACAAGTGCCTCTGTGCCCCCCTACACCCGTGCCCACCCTTCCTTCTACCCCTCCCCGTGGACAAGCTGCCTCCTTCAGCTTCCACTCCTGTTGCTTGGCTGGTAGACTTCACTGCCCCCTGTCCTTCCTCACCCACTGCAACGGAAGAAATAGTGACCCTCCACCTAGCTGGAAAAAACCCTTTATCGCTAGGCGAGTCCTTCAATGCATTGCTCACTACACAGAGAAAGCCATTCAACAGCAACTGAAAAGAGCACAACGCAGGGTCTGTCCGCTCTGTAAGTTTCCCGCTAGAAACATGAGACAGTGTTCAGTCCATGTAAACCAGCACTATGTGCAGTACTTTCCCCACTGCTTGTATTCAAAAAGTAGCAAGGATAGTGTGTACGGGCACCAAAAGAAGCTTGGAGGTCCAGAGGATCCAGATCACCACCAATGGTTGGCTACGTCTATGGGGTAGATGGAGAGAGCTATCCTGCTCTCTGCCCGTACCAGAGATGGTACCAGCAGATGACACTGTAATGGAAATTGCCTAGAGCAGCCATGCAATAAGAGAGTGTGCTACTGGCCTAGTAGTTACACTTGAGCAAGCAGTAGGCTGCAAGCGCTGAGATGAATATGTACAAGCTTGTTCGAGTGGGATAGTACAGTACCTTGCACAGGTGAAGCAGACGTTCCAGAGACCCTTAGGTGAGTCAAGATCAAGTGAACTGATGGTTTGACGTCATCTAGTAATGCTATTAGTTAACACTCAAATATTTGGCGGCTAGCCAGTTCTCAATGCACCAGCTGTCCATGCGATTTTTTATACTTTATTCACCTCCTTATGAATCATATCTATGTTGTGCAAGCTATTTGTTAAGCCAATCATATGTTCTTATTTTCAACTACTGTCTTTCTTATAAATAGCGAGGCAGTTCGCCCTATGCTCAGAGTTGTCTTAGATTTACTACGAGTTAGTCAGAACTAGTTTTAGCTCAGGCTGAGATAGTATCTAGTCTAAGTGTCAGCGATTGCTTGTACCGTCTTAGTGTTGAATCTAAGGGATGCCAAGTTACTGTACGCTAGGGAGGACTATTTTTCCGGCAAGCTTTTGTGTTCTACTAATAAATTATTATTAATCTGTAACACATGTATTTAGTGAGGCCCGTTGCCTGTACCACTAAGTTCGCATACCTTACTAACTGGATCTATTTGCTATACAGATCTCCTACAACAGAGAGCCTATACTACCATCCGGTTGCGCCTGCTGTTTGTATTTACTACTTTCTACGATAAAGAGCCTTTACTACCATACTGGTAGCGCGTGATAGGTATATCATATGCCTTCCACAGAGAGCTAAAACTACAGGTCTGTTTGCACTCTACTCAACGTACTGCTATACACGCAGTACAAGCGTCTATCTAACAGTGTCAGTGAAGGGTGTTTCGAGACCACAGCGAATTCCTTTACAATACCTCGCACCCTTTGGTGCGGGTAAACCCACACAGACTGAGAAGTTTCAGTCTAAGCCATTCTCGTCGGCCTCGAAAAATGCCACAGCTGTGGCTCCTCTTTCCCTCCTCCGAGACCTTCTCCTCTGCGATCAGAGATTGTGCCCTTAATGGTTTTTTCCTCTTACCGGGTAAAAGATCCCAAAAAAGTCATGCACAGTGACCAGTCCCAAAGCACTGGTTGTGCAGGGCCTGAACCCCCCTTCTTCCTTCTACGCATACATGGTTGTGTCCCAAGGGTCGCACGAGTTGTAAGTAGCCCTCCTGGACTACTGGCTACCAGTAGTCAACAGCCTCAGTCGAGACTCTCTATATATACTTTCCTCATTTACTTTCTGTATATACTCTCTGGCCTCCTACTATTAAAGGCCGCCGTACAATTTATTTATTATCAGCACGGAAGTACATATGGTTGAAGCGGCCTATGCAAAGGAACTTACTTAGTGTTGCTATTGAGACAATCAGCCACCTGGCTTGCCTAGTTACTCCCAAGTGATGCATACAGTGGGAGCGTGATGCCTGCCATGCTTGAATGCCCTCGACTGAGCAAGCAGAGTGTACTCTTGCTGAAGAAAATGGTAGCTGGGAATTTCCGCCTCTCTCGACAGTTTCCCGCCCTTACTTGCGGAGCCTAGCGCATTGTGGCTAGTTTTATATATGTATCATTAATCTGTGTAACGTCTGCTTGTCTGTGTACTTTTTAGGATTAGTCATAGTAGCATAACCTGGTATTTTTATACCCAATTATATCGTAGCTTTTTCAATAGCACTTTTGCATATATTTTTGAATAAATATAGAGGCAGTTAGCCCAGTGGACGGAATTTTGTTGTGCGCTGGACTAGGAAGGTTCTTAGTTAAGCTTTTTTACCTTGCTATCAATAAAATGGTATTCAACCTGAAACTCTGTGTGATTCGTGAGGTCGGTTGTCTGTAATTACTAGTTTGTCTACACACATTAGTACCCTGATCTGTCTTACTACACAGATCATTACAGAAGAGCCATCTCTACTTTCACAGTAAACCTCGTTGACTTTGCCGTTTTGGTTCATTCTCTAGTCACTGCCGGTGAAGGCATTTGACAAAATCCTTTACACGATTACAGAGTTTAGTGTCCATGAAAGTGCGATCAAAGAATACAAAAGGCAAGAAACTTGCTCAATCGAATAATAAATGAAAGATAATCAAATAAAAGACATCTCATTTGTTATGGAGTTACCACAGAGTACATTGACGTGAGACTACAATCACTTTTTATGACGAATCTAGAGAAATGCGAGTGGTCCCATATGAATAATTGAAGGTAGTCAGACTGTAGCTCATTCTTCACCAGTGCAAATATTTACAGTAGCTGTTATGGTGCCAATCAAATAGCTTTTAATGATTCATCCAGTGTGATATTATATAAAGAAGTGACAGATATGACAACGAGCTTTTCCATGCATGGGCAAAACAGATGTTGATAATTGATTATCTGGTGAACAAAGTTTCAGGCAAAGCCGACACAAATGTTTTATCTACCATAATTAGTCATCACTTAAACATAAGCGTCTTTTTTGCTCAGAATTTGTTTCATAAAAGAAATCATAAATTTTTTTTAAATAGTCACTTTTTTCCTTTAAAAACTCTTGAGATGCTTCTTTCATCACTTGCCTGGCTCGACAGTGTTTTCACAGAAGATCATAATACAAGCAAAAAGACTTTGAACAGATTACAAAGAAAAACTTACTTTTTTCAACCCATAGTTTCTACCCAGAAAACAGATGATCAATTTCGACTATTAAGCAGCGTTATCTTAGAGAGTCTTCTGATATTATACGCACCCAAGTAAAACCATATAAATGAAATCAGCATCTGAACGATTAAATAATTGTTTTGGTAATCAAGCGAATAGCATGTTAACATAGCGACTGGAATTTGCAACAAAATTTGAGAAAAAATGCAGCAGTGTTGATGTCACTCAACAGTGCCTGTAGTGTCATTCAAAAGCCTGTAGTAGCTAATGCAAAAAAATATTTGATTATGACTTTATTGGGTATACTAAAAACATTATAAATAAAACTATACTGTTACCGTCACTTAAGTATAATCAACTGCAGTGAAATGCAAAGGACGCTGCTAATTTAATGAAAAAAATGATGATGGAAGAGAGAGAATTGTACTTAAAAAAGGCAGATTTCTAACATCACTACCAGGACCTACCATCAGCACAATAGTTCCTAGTATACTTCAAGCTATGATAGCTCAAAGATATACAAGTCCAGACAAATGATGAGGCAAAGAACGTTTTTTCGACTCTCATTGACTTGAGAGTAGTAAGATAGCAGCAGATCTCTGTCATGGAGTTTAAGGATAAGGTTCTCCTGGTTCCAAGTGTATTTTTAGTTGGCCCCAGTTATCATGATAACCTGTGAGGTACCTTCTTGTGTTCACCAGGTGTTATAATTTTGAATGTTTGCTAATTATTTATCGTTTACAGTTTGTTTATATTGCAATTTTTCTGTTGATTTAGATGCATGGTTTTCATTATTGTATGATGATTTAGATTTGAGGTTTGAGTATTGTATGAAAATGAGGCATTGTATTATTGTATAACTTTATTATATAAAAAACGTTATAGATAAGCATTAAACATCTCTAACATAAGATTGAAAAAACGTACAGAAGAACGTACTTCTGTATTTATTTGCAGGTATCTATAAACCTGTGGTCAGAGTTTGTACCAAGATATTTTAGACCAAGTCCATTGATATACTTTTTGAAAAGTGCTTTATCCCAAGAGTTGCTTTTTTTTTTAAATATTTTTTAATATTTACAGTATTTGAAAGTCGTATAAGGGTTTCAACATCATTTTTGTTCATATTTTCAAAAAATCTCTACAGCATTATCTTGTTGAGACATCCTCCGCTCATATGGTTTTGTCAAAACTTCTCCGTATGGTACTCCCATGTTTAACATGTGTTGTCAGACAGAAAATATTGTAGCCTGAAATGTCACTAGGTTTACTGCCTCCTGCCGAACAACCATAGTATCTTGTACGTATTCAGGGTATATCTCAGGAATAAAATCTTTCACATGTAGTGTTTTTGATGACATATCGTTCTAAAATAAAAAGAAACATATTTGTTAGAGGTAATACATATTGAAGTAAAATAATAATTAAAAGAGCTTTTTATTTCTTAATTGGAGCTAAATATTATTTTTGTTAATTCTTACCTTTTTACCGAGAATCCTACTGGCAGCTAGGTAATGAATACTGTAGTGGATGTTGTTTCTTCAGAAGCTATTGCTGAAGTGAATGATTTTTGTATAAAAACACCAATTCTCAAATACTCAAAGTTGCACCGGTATCACGACTACATCTGAAGGAACAAAAATGTGTACTACAGCACCTACTTCAACTACTAGGAGGATTCGCTGCATTAAGGTAAGAAATGATAAACATTTCGTTAACACTAGCTGAGACATTCAACTTGCAGTGCATTTTCAGTTTGTTTATTTTTTAAAATTAATAGACAAGCTAGTGAAAGACAATTGATGGATGAAGAGCCAGAATCCGAGATCTTTGAAATCCCAGTAAAAAATAATAGTCAAGACGCTGGAAGTCAACTGATGATTGAAAAGCCAGAATCCCAGAAGATATTTTCTCCAACATCATCTCCCATCAGCACTCCTCCCTCAAACAGAACTCTAGGATCTCAAACATCCAAACGCCATGTTATTGATTTGAAAAGGAAGAGTCAAGATGATGAGACTATGAATGATGACGAAGAGTAGAAACGCAAGGAACGATTTGTGATGGATGTTGAAGACAATGCATTTCTTCGACATACTAAGATTCCTTTTCTGGAAGCCAAAATCAATGACCTGGCTAGCCTCGCCCTCAACAGCACCTCTTTGCTAAATGCTGTGGCTCTAGAACATCGAAAAACCTTTAAAAGGAGGGCAGGAATTTTAGATCTACCAATACAATCAGTTATGCAGATATTAACAGTTGAATTTCGTGACGAAGCAATGTGCAGCATTACCTACAGCTACCGAAAGGATTAACAGATAATTCGAGGGTAGAGTGCCGTTCCAAGTGATGTAGGATCACTCGTTAATAAAGCTAAGCAATCGGGCCCAACGACTTTGATCTACATAGGTGAAGGAAAGACTGAAAAAGCAATTTTTGGTATGGCTGATGGTTATAGAGGTTGTTTAAAGTCTAAGGACGCATTCAACATACTGACAGGCAAGATTATGAGATTATTATGAAATCAAGGCTTAATTAAACGTAGTTCGCCTGTACGGTTTTCCACCAAATAGTGTCATAAGTTTTGAAAACAACGAAATGTTAGGAAAATGCGGCGTCTAATGGAACAAGACTGCTGAGAATCTTGTGGCTTAATACATGTGCATGATAGATGGAGAGTTGTTGAATAGAGATGTCTACATCTCTCTTCAAATAGCTTCAGCGGTGGCATCGGAAAAGTGCGGCAAAATTCTGTTCAAAGGACTGAAGTGAACTGAAGACAATATAATTTCCTACGACATCATCCTACTCACAGCTCTTCAAGCTTTCATTCAGGCTTCCGAACTGCTGAATAGAATGGAGTATCAGATCTTTCTCACCTACTTTGATGATGCTGAAAAAGAACAATGTCCAAGGCAACAGATCCAGAGTCTAATCAGCAACTCAAGTGAGCTGTATCACTTTCTATGATGGTAAGTTTCAATAATTTTACCATATAGTCAAAAGTAATTTCTAGGCTAAATCCTACACTGTTGTATGGTGGTCTCATCAGTTACTGTCTTTTATGCTACGTGTACATCTACCGATTACCCACCGATTTGTCCTCACCAGTTGAAGATGACGTCAGGGTGTTTCTCCTAGTTTTTTCTCCATTTGCGATTCTCACACAATAATTGGCCGTAAAGTGATTTCAAACATCGAAGACGAGGCGCTGAAAAACAATTCTTCACCTAAAAATAATTGCACTTGAGAAACAGTTTTGTTGGAAACATCAAAACCGCAAACGGTGATATGATTGGTCAAATCACAAAATGCTTACCGATTTTTTGCTCATGAGCAAAACCTACCGATAGCCTCAAATAAAATGCTAACGATTATTTCATTACGTCACACAGGAAACGGATACAAGGAAATTCTCAATTGCTAGATGTACACGAGGTATTAGATCTAACTAAAGAATGTTCCCTGAGAAGGAGAAAAAGATAGAGAGACTTTTATTTATATCTTGCAAGAGATTAGCTTGGTATCAACTTTAAACCATTTCACATCAGTTTCATAGTAATACAATACCAATACAATGCCAGTTTGTATTTTATAATCGTTTTATTTGTTGTAACAAATAAAAATTTCATTATAACAATTTACTTCAGCACTACACTCAGCAGATCGGTTCTTTGTATGTGTACTTCATCTATTCCTTCTAGCGTATTGTTTTGTGTAAACTTGAAGTTAGGATAAGTTAGCAGGAAAAAATTTCTTATTGAGCGCTCTCTCATTTCATTGTTTTCTATACCTTGTAAGCTTCCCCCAATTACATCCGTACTGCATCCCCTGCTTCTCAGTAAACAAAAATTTATGCAGTAATCGCCGCATACAGTTGACAAAAATTTTTGCACATGCGTCTCATTACTTCGTATCAAATCATATCCTCTCTGTCTCCTCAGCAACTCGCTTAAATCCGGGTAAAACGCTACGATTCGTCCAAATGAGTAAAAAAAATCCACTCCAAAATCATCAATGTACACAGCTAACCAATGCTCTCCGGGTTGATGACAATAATGAATGTTGAATTTGAAACATCTTGTTGGAAAAGTACAAATTTGCCTCCAAAACTGATCTCAGGCTCCAATGTGAATACCCTTGGCGTGACAGATATCATCCAAAGATGATATTGAACTCTATGGTATTCATCTGTAGCTTATTGTTTAGAGCACAACTTCATCTGCAACAGCTATACTTGAAGAATGCTATCCATCTCCAATACACCATCTTTTACAAAGTAGGCTACCAGGTACAAACCATCAGTTGTGTTGGTGCTAAATTGAATTTCCACACTCGTCGTGACATTTTTCATTGAATGAAGACGTTCTTTGAGGAAATCACCTGTCAAATCGAATAAGTAAATCATGGTGTCATCTAAATATTGTTCACTTGTAACGCCTATATTCTAACCATCTAACAGATATCTACTAGTGTGTAAAAATTGACTATATTCTCATTCGAAAGCTTTTTTGGTATAATCTGGTTCATATCTCCTTCCAATCGGACAATCGCCAGCCCTCAATACAATACTCTTGACATTAGTGTGCTTCATCCTATACGGGCTCTTGGTGAAACGTCCACTCAGAGCATTTTGATCAACCAAACCTAAATAGAACTGCTTGGTTTTCTGTTTGTTCTCCTCCAATGTTTTGTCAATCTGACCCACTCCACTGAAAATGCGATATAACTTTAGTCGCTTTTGCTCAATCGGATAAATAAAGTTGTGTCGTTCCAGTGCCAAACTGAGTTGAGAGTTTTATATCGTATGATTTACTTTGACTTGGAAAAGATGTAGTTGGTACTTGTCAATTCTGATCTTTGCTTCTCCGGTTGGTGACTAAGCGGCATCAAACCAAGACAGTTTGTTGGAAGACCGCTCAAACTACAATTGGATAGTTGGACCTTGAACTGTAAGTGTTCTTTGATGAAACAGTGCAAGGTGAGGTTTACCGGAAAACTCCAATGTCTTTCGACCTCAGATGAATAATCTCCTTTTTTTTTATCTGCAGTGCTGTGTTCATTGTTGTCTTTACTCGTCGAATAATCATATACCCAACCCTCCAAACGACCGTGGTATTTATTTGTAATTGCGCTAGTTTCGAGTAGTTGTGAAAAATAGGAACACAAACAATAATTGTTGGCATATTTAACAGTATTACCTTCTATTGACATTTTAAACTCCTTGAATATTCCGTGCATTGAGTCCCCCCACCACATAGGTGCATTGTCATCATTAACCGCAATATCACTTCCATTATCTTGGACAACAATAGCTTCGATTTGCATAAAAGGAGTTGTAAAGATCTATGTAGTGCTCAGACTTAATGAAGACAAATTTCATCCTCCAGCATCTTTATAGATGATTCCATGCTTGTTAAAATATGGAATTTCCATGTTTACCCGGTCCTCTCTTCTCTTTTTGAACTTCTTTTTTTCTCGTTTTGACCCCATCCGTACCCAATTCACCGGTGGTGATAACGCACTTTTTCGAAATTTATATCAATGGAATTGGCCTACAAATTTTTGGTACAAAATCCAACCTGAGGTTTATAGATACCTGCGTAGTAATAAGGGAGCAGATCTCTGTCATGAAGTTTAAGGATAAAGTTCTCCTGGTTCCAGGTGTACTTTAAGTATGCACCAGTTACCATGAGAACCTGTCAGGTACCTTTTTGTGTGCACCAGATGTTCAGAATGTATGTAATTTTATAGCGTTGACTGTTGATTAATACATTGAATGGTGTGTTGGATGTTTTGGAAGTTCTTCTGGAGGTTTTCCTGGTCCATCTGGTGCCTTTTTGTGTGCACCAGGTGTTTAGAATGTATGGTATTTATTGGTGTGGTATGTTGATTATTTATTCTCCCTGTTGGTGCCTTTTTGTGTGCACCAGGTGTTTGGAATGTTTTGGTATGTTGATTTGGACACAGGTTTGTATGATGTTAGATTTGGGGGTTTGAGTATTGTATAAAAATGAAGCGTTGTATTGTTGTATTATGTTTATTCGATTAAAATAGTAATAATGAAAGTAAAAAATTATATAATAATAGTGTGATACTTTGAAAAGTATAGTATGGAAGACTACAAAAACTTTTTAATTTGTAAAATATTTAATGCCATTACAAGAAATATCGTCACATTCAGGATGAATGATGATGAGGAGATTTTTTCCGTTTTTCAGTTCAGTATGTTCTGATACAGACAGAGATAACCCTGAAAAATCCTCCCAATCGTTTTAGCCACAAACTCTATAAACAGGAGGTGATGGAGTTGTAATTGCTACCGAATTGTTTTTGCATACGATGTATTCTTTTTTACAGTCAATATCATTAGTTGGAACTGTAGTTGACAGAGTCGTTGCTGTAGTTGTTGTCGTCATTGGAGTTATTGTCGACGTTGGAGTTGTTATCATTGTTGGAGTTGTTGTCGTCGTTGTCCGAGTAGTTGTTGTTCTCCGACATGTAGTTAGTGAACCTTCCATGTATAATTGAACATAAGTTGAAGCTTTGTCAATTTTTCTACCACTCATTGTAAAGTTATCTAAACTAACGCAAACAGTATATTAAATTCTTATACACTCCATGTACAATTGGAGTAGATTATTCTTGGTACATAATTGTTCAACATTTTTATAAATATATGCAAATAGATAAAGAGCTATCTTCTGTTCATACTTTCGAACTTATGATAAAATTATTCCATAGCTATCTATATCCATATTATTAGATAGTGCAAAAAGTTTTGTCAAATTTTTCTGAAAATTTTTTAAATAGTTTCAGTGGGTAGCAAAATATGTTGTGGATACAATGAGACCAAATTTGCTATTGTGACCTCAATATTTAACTGTTAAAAACAAGTTTTACCAAATGTACTTTTAAGTCAAAAAATGCATGGTAAATGTTCTTTGTTTTTTGCAGGCAATTAGCGGGCAATTAGTGTTCACGCACGCATGAAGCGACGCATGTTATATATATCATGCGTACGCCTCAATAATTATACAATGTATATGTAACAATTATAAATGCTTTGCATTTGCTGTATAACATTATTTTGTAAAAGTAGCGGGACTGCACAAAAAAAACAACAAGTTCTGTATCTCAGTTGATATAGACAGGTGCCATCATCAGAAATCTTGTAATTAATTTAATAATCATAAATAATAATAAATGAATTTAATATAAAATTTCAATAATTAATTAATAAATAATAATTAAAACTAATGGTTATTATTGATGACCTTGCATTTTTGCTATATCATATTTATTACCACTAGCTGTTATCATTCAATGATGTTTTTTTTTCTGGATTAACAGATATAATATTAGATTAATTATGAACCAGAATAAATTAAAACGCTAATGATAACAAATAAATAGCCGCGATACTGACGCCTACTAACCGTAGCGTTTGCTGCAAACCCATTATTTACTTAAAACACGCGGCGCACATGATAAGCCCGCGATGTGTTTGCAATGGTTGTGGTTAGGCTAATTTATATTTGGCTAGAATGAAAAATAATTTTAGTTGGGGCGTCTTTTTGAAAAACCTTCATATTATCAAAATACATTGAACACACTCCAATAATAATACACCATTCAAATCCTAACTCCTCAGTCTATTTTATAGTCCTATAACAATATGTAGATGCCCTTCAGGGACGTGGTAGATTTTGGATAAAAAGTCGAAAATTTAAAGGCATTTTCCCAAGTCTATGACTGGAATGAGGAAAATGTTCATAGACAGATGCCTGCGCGGTAGATTGTTCTAGCTATAGCAATTGTATTTTTGTCTCTATGAGCTTTAGTTTAAAAGATATGAAAACAAATGTGATTTTTGGGACTTGAAAAAAATCGCGATTTCGTCGGGACAATTTTTTATAACAATGCTTTTGTTCATATTTGCGGTATACCGCAACGGTTTTGCACTATCTATTATACTATCAAAAATTAAAAAACTAACGAATACGCTTTTGTCAGAAATGTAAAACTATCCAAAAAATCTATCATAAATATTTTAGGGGTATACACTAGGTCTTTTTTCACCAATGGAGCTAATAAAAATTTGGGATGCTTATATAAAAAAATTATACAATAATACAATGCTCCATTTCTATACAATACTCAAACCCCCAAATCTAACATCATACAAACCAGTGTCTAAATCAACATACCAAAACATTCCAAACACATGCTGCACACAAAAAGGCACCAACAGGGAGGATAAATAATCAACATACCTCACCAATAAATACTGCATACATTCTAAACACCTGGTGCACACAAAAAGGCAGCCAATGGACCCGGAGAACCTCCAGAAGAACCTCCAGAACAACCAACACACCATACAATGCATTAATCAACATTCAACACAATAAAAGTACATACATTCTAAACAATTGGTGCACACAAAAAGGTACCTGACAGGTTCTCATGGTAACTCGTGCATACTTCAAGTACCTGGAACCAGGAAAACTTCTCCTTAGACTCCATGACAGAGATCTGCTCCCTTTTAACTACTTACTTGTAAATAAATAAATAAAGAGGTATGTTCTTCTGTATGTTCTTTCGAGCTTATGGTAGATATTTTTTATGCTTACCTATGATTTTTCTTATATAATGAAGTTGTACAATAATACAACACTTCATTTTTATGCAATACTCAAACCCCCAATCTAAATCGTCAATCAATAATAAAAACAACCCCTACCCAAAAAACAATAAAAACTGATGTACAAAAACAGTACCCATGCAAATAATCAAACTCTTGCATCTAAAGAAACATACAAATGACAATATAAGCAAACCCCACACAATAAATACTTGGCAAACATTCGAATTTATGACACCTGGGGCACTCAAAAAGGTACCCCACAGGTTCTCAAGGTAACTGGGGAGTCAACTAAAAGTGCACTTGGAACCTGGAGAACCTTATTCTTGGACTCTATGATAGAGATCTGTTCCTATCTTACTACTCACTATTGGCTCACCCGTAATAAGGGAGTGAGAGTTCGTGGTTTTTTCTTATAAAAGGAGCTGTGACACACTGTTAATGTGGAAGTGTTGTAGATCTTGTGTAATACACCTATTATATTGCTTAGTTAAATCGACTCCTAAAGTGTTTTACCTTTACCATCTGTGTAGTGTGTCTGGGTTTTGGACCCTGCGGAGTTGTTAATGTCGGTTTTCGGAGTAGACCTCGGGTGTGTGGAGAAGAAGAGGAGTGCATACAAAAAGTGTACATGGAGAGTTATTCGTTGTGTCCGTAGTAGAGGACGGAAATTTTCTACAGTGTAATAGCGTGAAATTTACCCCCCCCCCCCCCCCCCGCTTCTCCCATTTTATCCTTATTTCATTACATACCCCCTCCTCCCAAACTTCAACAATGTTTTAGGATTATTAGTTTTTTATGTAGACGCGCTCCTATTATACTACTACCAGTCAGAGATATGCTCTTGTTAAACTACTACCAGTCAGAGATATGCTCTTGTTAAACTACTACCAGTCAGAGATATACTCTTGTTAAACTACTACCAGTCAGAGATATACTCTTGTTAAACTACTACCAGTCAGAGATATACTCTTGTTAAACTACTACCAGTCAGAGATATGCTCTTGTTAAACTACTACCAGTCAGAGATATGCTCTTGTTAAACTACTACCAATCAGAGATATGCTCTTGTTAAACTACTACCAGTCAGAGTTAGGCTCTTGTTAAACTACTACCAGTCAGAGATATGCTCTTGTTAAACTAATACCAGTCAGAGATATGCTCTTGTTAAACTACTACCAGTCAGAGATATGCTCTTGTTGAACTACTACCAGTCAGAGATATGCTCTTGTTAAACTACTACCAGTCAGAGTTAGGCTCTTGTTAAACTACTACCAGTCAGAGATATGCTCTTGTTAAACTACTACCAGTCAGAGATATGCTCTTGTTAAACTACTACCAGTCAGAGATATGCTCTTGTTAAACTACTACCAGTCAGAGATATGCTCTTGTTAAACTACTACCAGTCAGAGATATGCTCTTGTTAAACTACTACCAGTCAGAGATATGCTCTTGTTAAACTACTACCAGTCAGAGATATGCTCTTGTTAAACTACTACCAATCAGATATATACTCTTGTTAAACTACTACCAGTCAGAGATATGCTCTTGTTAAACTACTACCAGTCAGAGATATGCTCTTGTTAAACTACTACCAGTCAGAGATATGCTCTTGTTAAACTACTACCAGTCAGAGATATGCTTTTGTTAAACTACTACCAGTCAGAAATATGCTCTTGTTAAACTACTCATAGCTTGCTTGGTTACTTTTACTTTATATACAGTATAGTTGAGCACTTATGGCATATACATGACTTACTGTACTTGGCATCTGGATTGATTGGGTCCTGGTTGTATGGATAAATATAGCTGGCCGTAGGATTATTAGTTTCCCTTATCTACAGAGATACATACTCCTATATCCCAAGCTAACAGTTTTTTTATAATAATCATTCAGCCAGAAATAAAATTGGATGGCAAAGTTCTTGTATACAATCTGTGGTTTTCCATACTTTCCTTGAGGCAATCCTAGCTAAGGATTAAAGGGGTCTCCCCAGGCTAGGGTCCAGGGGACCTGGGTGGCCCCCTTGCGGGGTTTGGGGCAGCGACCCTGCCGCCAGAGCATTCAAGTTATCAGTAGTACATAAAATCACCAAAATGTCCACTTTTTGAGCTTTATGAAGCCTCTTAAAACAGTCAGTATAAGGCATTTCTAATGTACATACATGTATATGTATCAGGAGTTGCGCAAGGTACTTTACTTCATACATGTATTGCTGTCGTAAAGTGAGCTGTCCACAACAATATAATTAATCAATGGCGGATCTGGAGGGTGAGCCCTAACCATGAATATATGTCAAAAAAATCTGAGAAAATAGCTGAGCAATTTCATCAAAAACAGTTTCTAGACAACTTTTGTAAAGATAAACCTCTTATTATTCAATAAAACTATTTGTGAGAAACAGCTACATAACCCAAGATCCAATAACTTTTATGCTAGTTTGGGCTAGTTCAGTGCTATTATGCTCACCCACCAGGTCAAGGTTCGTTCATTTTATGACTAGGTCGTCAAACTTCCAGAAAAGCTACAGCAACATTAGTACAGAAGAAAAAAGCCACGCATTATTTTTCAGTGCAAGGATGGTTGATCTCTGCAAATTTCAGCCGTCAAGTAAACATTGCTATTTACTGTTTTTTCAATGCAATCAACAACCTAACTTTTGCTATCAGTAGTAGCCAGTATATTGTACAGGAATTTGTGGTGGTGTGGTAGCTGTCACCTGTACAGCGGCCCACAGTAGTAAGTGATTAACAGGCAGTGCAGCGCTCTGACTCCAGCTGGCCCAAGGTCAGCAGTCTAAACTGGTCGAGCAAGATTTGCAGCGTTGAAAGCCCGTAAGCTATACACAGTGAGGAGTTGTCACAACTACCTCACTTTCCACTGATTTCTTATTCGGCAGAATAGATGCGTCGGGTTGCACTAATAGGTTGAACAATCGTTCCAGTATCACACGCCTGTAGGTCGTATGCAGTGCAAGTCGATTCAACTGAGCACTTTCTACTGACTATTGTCCTTGCTACTAGTCAACTTGTCCAAGAAGCCGCTTTGTCTTATTTAATTATTCTGTACAAGTAGTAGCGTACTTGTGTCTTTATTTGCCAGTGCAATCTGTATGTGAAGTTGCTTGCTTGCTTGTTATTATCTTGCTATCAGTGTTTGGCATGTGTGCTGTGCTGTGCAGAGAGATCCAATCAAGCAGTGAGAGTGTCAGGCTTACTCTGATTTTATTGACATGTTACACAGATATTTATACAATATAAGTTACATGATATGTGATAGACAGCAAGGTAACAAAAGCAGGCCACGCCTGCACAGCTGATTGGTTACAATGGTCCAATAGAACGTCTTTAATAGAACAGGGGCTGTCCTCAATGCATGGTTAATCACCCTGAGCACATGTACAAAGTTTGTGATAAAATAGACATAAATAGTGTGAGTAAATAAGTAAATAATGGTAATAGAGTTCGGCTATAAAATAGTTAGTTAGAAGTCGACCTGCTGCTAGGTCGATCTAATACATTCCCTAACAATATTATAACAAACCATTATAATTATTATTAATATCGTCATTACTTATTATTATTACTCGTTAAATTAAATACATTATTTATTATTACATTTATTATTAGTTATTATTATGATACAATGATTACTTACATTATAATGAACTATACTTATTTGATAAAATATAATAATAAAAAAGTATATTATTATATTTAAGTAAGTATCATCATAAATAATAAGATTAACTTTTTTATTTTAACATCAGTTTTTATTGAAGTTATTATTGCAGGGATCTCAACCTTGAACTTTGAAAATCCTAGTTGAGTTCGCACGGCGTCATTGAGGGTGCGAATCACCCAAACCGAGGTGCGCAGCGCCGAGCAATATCAGCTGAGGGTTTGGGGGGCGCTGTAAACCCCCTCAACGGGGTCCAGGGCAGAGCCCCGGCTGCCAAAGCTTGCCAATCAACCAAAATGAATGTATTACGAATGGAGACAGCAAAAAATGAAGTATGAGAACTGCTTGGAGTCACAAAAAATGAATGAAGTGTGATTAGATTAAAATGTTTGACCACATACCATGATTTTGAATGACTGTGTATAATGTGCTCATTTTGTTTTGCGTTGGTTATATGCTGTTTTGGCCTTTTTACATTATTTTATCAGCGCTTTATCGTCAACATCAACCACCTACATATACTGTAATAGAATTGTGCGAGTGACAGTGTGTGGACAGACGGCCAGAGTTGTCCTACCTATAAGAAGCAGATGTAAGTAGTAATATATGAGCAGATCTCCCTACCAAGTGTTTTTTTGTGGATTAGACCTTGGAGGTTATGCAATGGGTTACGATGTTGGATGAATTCGCCGAGTTTATATTGTATTTCATTTGAGGGGTACTTGAGTGGCATTTGAGTGGCATTTGAGTGGCATTTAAGTGGCATTTGAGTTTTTGATTATTTTTTTACTTATTTTGAACTTATATGGCATATAGATTTTGCATGTATGGCATTTGATTTTTTTGATAGTTTTAACATTGTATATAAATGAAAACGTGATAAGATTGTATGGTTATTGGAAGTTAAGATGTCGACAGAGGATGATGTTGAGATGAGACCGATGAATGAAGTTGATACTATTGATGGTATTGAACGTGATATGATAGATGTTTTACCGAGTATGAAGCGTAAAGCGTTGATAATTATGATAATTTTGGTATTTGTCGTAGGGCTTTCCACTTTTGGAGGTGTTACTGAGTTTAGTATGTATGAAGAAGCTATGGAAAAAATACAAAAAGCGAGAAACTCTCCTGTTGCAATCATAAATGAAACTACTGTTGATTGATGAACATCTTTTTATGATGAATGGGAAACCTGAAGATTATGACCCGACGATGCGATCTCCTTTTACAGCAATGATTGCAGGACCAACTGGATCGGGAAAGACGCAAGCGATTTTTCGAATGATTGAAGCTAGTCAGACTATAGCACACCCTCCACCAACAGAGATTCACTACTGTTATGGAGCCTACCAAAAAGCCTTTGATGATGTATCAGGAGTGATTTTTCATGAAGGCATGATAGATATAACAGTGAGTTTTCCCAGAGATGGTAAAAATCGATGGCTGATAATTGATGATCTCATGGATGAAGTTTCTGGTAAAGCCGATGCTAATGCTTTGTATACAAAACATAGCCATCATTTGAACATAAGTGTGTTTTTTATTGTTCAGAATCTGTTTTTAAAAGGAAATCGTACAATTTCCTTGAATAGTCATTATTTTTTTCTTTTTAAAAACCCTAGAGATGCTTCTTCTATTTCCTATTTGGCTCGACAATGTTTTCCATCAAAAATAAAATATGTACAAGAGGCTTTTGAAGATGCGACAAAGAAACCATACTCTTATTTACGAATAGATACGACTCAACAAACGAATGATCAATATAGACTATTGGGAAATTTTACATCAGTTCTCCCTATGATATTATATGTACCCAAGTAAAAGGATATAAATACAATTACTATTCACTTCACCTCAATCATATTTTGTTATTCAACGACGCAACACGAAAGCATTATAATGTCTAAAGCTTTGGAGAAAAAATTAACAAAAAATGCAGCTGTGTTGTTATCGCTCAACAATACAACCTTTGCTATTCAAAAGTCTGTTATAGCCAAAGCCAAAAAGGAGTTTATTATGACTCTAATGGAATGTGCTAAAGCTATTATAAATGGAACGATACCATTGACATCATCTCAGTATAATGATTTGCAGCGAAACGTGAAGGATATTAGCGCTTTAGTAAGAAAATCAACGTTAGATGATAAGAAAGCTGTATTGCAAAAAGGAGGATTTTTAGGCGCTCTACTAGGACCTATCATCAGCAATATAGTTCCTGGATTACTTAAAAGTGTGCTAGGTGGAGGGAGAAGATAAAGATGAAACTCTCAACACGAATGATGCGAAATAGAATGGCGATTTTAGCTCTGGATGATCTGAGTAAGAAAGGAAAAATCGCTATAGTCGAAAAGGCTAACTCAGATTTGTTTCAATCATTGATAGAAAGTGTTAAAAATATTATATTAGGTAATGTTCCTCTTGATTCTGAGCAGTTTATTGAGTTGCAGCGTTACAAGAAGGAGCTACATAAACTTAGTGGTAGAGGGAGAGTTGATGATAAGCGTAAAATTTTGATTCAGAGTGGTAGAGGGAATCTTTTGGATGCTATTATAACACCTATTGTATCTGTTTTATCATCAATAAAAAGATGAATCGTCAGCCTTTAACATTCTCCAGACGTAATTTTATACTCACTGAAGATGAATACTATAGATTAACGGAAAGAAAGGATGATAAAACAGTGGTAAAGGAAGAGAAAACCAGACCTCCATTGTATTATAATCCTATGGAAGCTATAACAGTGAGAAATATGAAGCGAAAGCGAAATGATCTACTGGAAACGGCTTATGATTCTGACTTATCCTCATACGAAAAGTTAGATGAAAATGTTGAAAACCTACGTAGGTATTTGTCTGATGTCAAAAAGATTAAAAATAACCAAAACCAGACACAAAAGGATAGTTGGAATCTCATTAAGAAAAAAAAGACAGAGTCTACTTTTCCTTTGGCCAATAGCACAGTTATCGATAATAAACCTAATGTCTTTTCACCAAATGTCGATAAAGACAATGAGTTAGAATCAGTGAAAGTGGTTGATGATGATGATGATATTGGGATGGAATTAATAAAAGGAAGGTTGTTTGATACTGAAGACACAACCTTACTAGGAAGTACATTTCTTACTGATGGAAAAGATGAGCACGATAGTGAAAGCGAAAATTTAAAAGATTTTGAAAAAAAAGCAACTGATTTAACAACAAAAAAGAGTGATCAAACGATCGCTGTCAAAATGTTGAATAATCTGAGTAAAATTGGTAGATTCGACTCGGAGAAGAACAGACTGAAAATTGGAGAACATTGGTTGAATCCTAAGACTTCCAAAACTTTACTACGAGACGTTCTAACCGAAGGAGGTAAAATACAATCGGGAAATACCAATTACAGTAGATTTAAAAGCCTGCTAACTGATGAAGGAATCACAACTGTCAGAAAATCCCCGCATCGAACACGTACTCAGAAGAAAAAGTTGGTCGTTCCCGGTACTAATTCATGGACATCGACACGCTAAAAGAGTTGTATTACAATCCTGCATTACATACATCTCTACGAGGAGCTAGAGCTTTACTGAAAGCTCGTAGAAAACGAGAGGGAGAAAAAAGAATCCGTGAATGGTTGAGTGGTGAGGATGCCTACACGTTACATAAAAAAGTTGTAACCAAGTTTAAGCGTCGTCCTACAATTGTAGCTGGAATAGGGGAGCAGCTACAGGTAGATTTGATGGATGTTCGATCTCGAAGAGATGAAAATAATAATACAGCATTTTTACTGACTGCTATTGATTCTTTATCTAGAAAAGGTTGGGCTGTGCCACTCATCAACAAATCAGGACCGGTAGTAGCAAGAGGATTGAGAAGAATACTAGAAGGGGAAAACTATAAAGCTTTACAATCTGATAAAGGTAAAGAGTTTGACAACGTCAATGTCAAGACTCTGCTGGCGGAAAAAAAGATCAAGCGCTTTACAACCGAAAATGAAACGATAAAGGCATCAATGGTGGAGCGTTTTAACAGAACTTTAAAAGAGAAGATATATAGATATTTGACATATAAAGATGACGATAGATACATTGATGTTTTACCAGAAATGGTTAATGCATACAACAACACAATTCATGGTGCTATAGGTATGAGACCAAATGATGTGAATTTTCAAAATCAAGAACTTGTATGGAATCGTGTGTATGAAGGAGGTGAACATAGTTTAACTCAAGAAGCAAAACTAAAGGTTGGGGATTATGTGAGAATAAGTAAGGCAAGAGGAGTGTTTGAAAGAGGATACACTCCGAATTGGACGATTGAGATTTTTATAATCACCGATGTACTTATTGATGAAAAACCTGTTGTATATAGGGTGAAAGATTTAGCTGAGGAGATGATTGATGGTACCTTTTACGAAAAAGAGTTGCAAAAAGTAAAAAAACCCACGATTTTCAGAATTGAAAAGATACTGGGAAGAAGAATGAGAAGAGGTAAAAGACAGATTCTGGTTAAGTGGTTAGGTTATGGAGAAAAGTTCAATGAATGGGTAGATGAATAGTTTATAAGGAAACAACGCTTGATATAATCATCATACGTTGGGAAAATGTCGATGCTGATAACTTTACCCTCAAACTCTAGTGGTGAAGAGTTTCCTGATAATAACAATTCCGAATTTACAGTGAGACTGTATAAATATTTGGTTATCGATGGCGGTAAATGGGAGCTAGCTCTGCTAGATATGACTTATTCTAATAATTGGAAAAATGTTACCGAAGGGAAAATATATCTAGAAAAGACTAATGTCTCTGGTAAAAGCGAAAAGTCCTTCATCCTAATCGGTAATGGAAGATATGATAGTATAGAGGAGTTGGAGGAGATTATACGAAAGAGAATGAATGAAATGGATTTAGACAAGAAATTCGCCATCTCCTACAACAAGATCACCAACACCGCTTTACTAACTAACAGTGATCCTGATACTGCCATAAGCTTTTCCAAAGATATAGCATATATTTTTGGATTTGAATCAAAGACTACATACCCTCGTGGTAGATACAATAATATCACACCCCCTGATATAAATTCCGGTTTAACATCCCTGTATGTTTATTCCAACATTGTTGATAATAGAATGGTAGGAGATACGAATGTACCTTTATTGAGAGTAGTTCCAGTTCAAGGAAAGAAGAATAGTGTTGTGTATCAAGAATTTAAAAATCCCCACTATGTTGACGCTTCATCACTAAATAGTGATATGATTAAAGTACTTATAACGAGTGACGACGGTCAACGAATACCATTTGATGGTGGAAAGGTTGTGTTGACGGTTCACTATAGAGAGAAAAAATTATAATGAGTTTGGTACGATACACCCCTGAGGATTCAAAAGATTTTTTTGATGAGTACTACAAGATGCAAGCTGGAAATGGAATTGGAGTGTATAGTGGACGACGAGTGATGCCTAATATGAGAGGAAATGGACTTGGTAGTATTTTTTCAAGTTTACTTAAATCTGCAGCACCAATGCTGAAAAGAGGAGCAATTAGTTTGGGGAAAAGAGCATTGTCTGTAGGTGGAAATGTAGCGCGTGATGTCATCGATGGTCAAAGTTTTGCAGCGTCAGCAAAGAAGAGGGGATTGGCAGAGTTGAATGATCTGGGGGGAGATGTGCTCAATGCAGTTCGTCCAGATAGAATGAAAAGGAGAAAAACAAGAGGTGGAAAGAAGAGGAGAGGTGTTGGTAATCGTGGTATATTTTAATAGCAGTAGAATCCGGTATAAAGACAGCTGAGCTTGATATCTATATTCATTAAGCGGTAACGCTTCAAGCATTCATCACTCGCAAAAGATGGCTAGCCTAAATGGAACAACAGGTAATAAGTTGGAAGGTTCTTCCTACAACATAAATCCAACGTTGGATGTATTTGCTACGGAACCAACAAACATATCGGTAGAAAGATCGGAATATGTTGTCATCAGACCTGATAGGTTAGATCCTTATGGTAGTATTGAGTTAACCTTGTCAGGGAGCACTGAACATTACACAGATCTTTACAACTCGTTTCTGCAAGTTGAAGCCACGGTTGTTCAAGATGATGGAACCAATATTACAGGTAATGATGATGATGCAGTTGTGTGGATGGGGGATTCAATGCATGCATTATTCAGTGAGTTGAAAATGTCGATAGAAGGAACCACCGTTGAATACGCTAACAACTACGGTTTACGCTCCTACTTTTCACAACTACTCGAAAACAGTGCAGAAAGAAAGAAATATCAAGGTAAGATGGAAGGATGGTTGTATGATGATTCAACTAGCAAAGACGGTGGTGATCACAAAACCGCTGATAAGAAAAAGAGGAAAGCTCTAATCATAGGTGGAAAGACAATAGAATTAACTGGAAAACCTCATCTCGCATTATTTCAGCAGAAAAAACTAATAATACCAGGTCCTACTATGCAGCTGGAGTTTGAGCGCGCCTCTGCCAAACTAGCTTTGTTTGCTGCGGATGAGGTGCCTGCAGGAGGGGCAAAGATTAGAATTGATAAATTTGAACTTCATCTTTGTAAAGTTAAGGTGAATCCTACAATACAAAACTCCCAACTCAGTTTGGCATTGGAAGGCCACAACTACATTTATCCTGTTGATCGAAAACGGATAAAACTATATGGAATTCGTGCTGGTGTTGCGCAGATCGACATCACTTTGGAAGAAAACAAACAAAAACCTAAACAAATTTATTTAGGTTTAGTTAATCACAACGCAATGAACGGACGTTTCGCCTTGAATCCATATAGAATGCAGCATGCTAGTGTTGATAGTATTGTATTGAGAGTTGGTGATTGTCCAATTGGAAGGAGATTTGAACCAAATTATGCTAGAGGAATTTTTGGAAGAGAATATCATCAGTTTCTACACGCTACCGGAACTTTGCTTGAAGGCGATAGTCTTGGTATTACGAAAGAACAATACCTTGATGGTACTACACTTTATGGATTTGATTTGACTGGTGATTTTCTTAAAGAAGGTTTTCACTCTATGAAAAATGTCACAACAAGTGTGGAAATTCGTTTTAGCGCTAACACGACGGATGGATTATCCCTGGTAGCATACTTTGTAAAAGACGGTGTGTTGGAGATGGATAGCATTCTTCAATTAACTATCGGAGGCGACGCAGTGCTTTAAACAGAAAGTTACAGATGAATACCATACAAATTCGATCGATCTTATCTTCAGACGTTTTATGTCAAAGCGTAGGGATTCATGTTGGAGCTAGAGAACAGTTTTGGAAGCAAATTTGCAATTTTCCAACAGGATGTTTCGTATTCAACACCCATTATTCTCATCAACCCGGGGAGCATTGGTTGGCTGTGTACGCTAATGATTCAGAGGTGGATTTTTTTGACTCGTTTGGACGTTCTGTTTCCTTTTATCCGGATGTAAATGAAATACTAAGTATTCATGGAGGATATGAAACAATACGAAGTAATGAAACACAACTACAAAGTTTTTTGTCAACTGTATGTGGCGACTATTGTGTATACTTTTGTTTACTGAGAAGTAGAGGATGGAGTATGGATGAAATTGTTAGAAGTTTACGAGACATAGGAGATAGTGAGATGAGAGATCACTCAATACGGAGATTTATCATACAGACCTATCCTAACTTCGAGTTCATAGAAGATAATACAGTAGAAGGAATAGATGGTGTACATATACAAGGAACTAATTTACTAAGTAAATTGTTAAAATAAATTATTATAATTGATTTTTATTTGATATAACAAATATAATGAATAAAATACAACTTATCTCATTATTTGTGCTAAACACTACAGAACCTATAAAAACTATTATTTTGTAATGTTTCAAGCAAGAAGTAAATAAGATCTTCTCATTTTCTTCCTCAGGAGCGCTCTTTAGTTATATCTAAAAGACATAGTAACTAATGACTCTATCATACATAGTTATATGAATTAATTTTACAAAAATACTTCAGATCTTTCTTTAAATAGATATGAAACTTACCATCATAGAAGACGAGTCACATCCTTTGTGTTATCGATTAAGACTCTGATATGCTGTTCTGGACAATTCTCTTTTTCATTTTCATCAAAGTAGGAGAGACAGGTGTGCTGCAGCGAAGTATCAAACAGTTCTGAGACTTGAATGAAAGCTTGAAGAGCTGAGAGTAGAATGATGTCGTAGGAAATCATGTTGTTCGTATTTTGTTTCAGTCCTCTGAATACGATTACACCACTTTTTTCCGCCACCACAGATGAAGCTATTTGAGCAGGGATGCTAAGATCTCCAATCAATAGCTCTCCTTTCACCATACATCTGTAATTAGCCACTATAACATCAGCAGTCTTGTTCCAACGAGTATCACATTTTCTTAGCATTCCAGGATTCTCATAAGCTATAACACTTCCTGTCGGAAAATCGTGTAGGTGAGCAACACTGAAATAAGCCTGTATTTGTCTCAAACTCTTGCCATACAATGAGTTGAATGGATCGTTGATCTTTCGATTACATCCATGAGATTCAGCAGTACGAAAAATCGCATCTCCTGTCTTTCCTTCTCCCATATAAATTAAAACAATTGGACGTGTTTGCTTAGCTTTATTAACAAGCAGTCCTATTTCGGTTGAAACATCACTCTTCACCCGAGTTATCTTCTTATCCTTTCGGTAGTTGTAAATCATGGTGCACTTTGATTCATCACGAAATTCAACAGACAACACCTCCATAACTGTTGGTACTGGTAGTTCTCGGATTTCCATGGATTCCTCAAGTTTTTCTAGACTATCTGGAGAGAGAGAGTTTATTAACCCAGCGCTCTTGTAGGTGAGAGTGGTTAGTTCATTACTTCCAGCATCTTGAAAGGGTATTCTGGTGTGACGAAAAAGCGTTTCATCTCCAACATCCGTCAAAACTAGTTTTTTGCACTTCGAGCCAGTTTCATTCTCATCTTTTGTCAAATCAATAAAAGATCGTTTCCTCATCGATGTTCTTTTTGAAGACAGCTTGTTAGTAGGAGATGTGAATGAAGTAAAATCTTGTTGGGATTCTGGTTCATCAACCACCAATTGACTTTCTGCCATATCAAAGATAGGAGAAGGTGATGGGGAAAGGGTTTGCTGGGATCCTGCTTCTTCATTCATCGGTTGACTTCCTTCGTCTTGAGTATTCATTCTAAAAAAACAAAACATTTTGTTTAATTTTTCGTAATTAATTTTAAAAGATCATAAAGGTCATAAACCTTCAGCTAGTAGCGTTAGCTAACAAAAAATAAATATTTTTACTCTTACCTTTATAAAGAAGATGAGCTCCTAGTTGTTGCAATGAAAGATTTAGTAGATGTTGCTTCTCCGCTAGTCGTTGTAGAACTGGATGCTTTCTGTGTGAAAACAGTGGCTCTTAAATAGGTAAAGTTGCACTGATTAAATCCTATGAATCAACATTTTTTCACGCGAATACAACCCAATGCTTTCGCGGGAATAAATATTTTATTTTCACGCGAATACAAACCAATGCTTTCGCGGGAATAAACATTTAATTTTCACGCGAATGGAAACTGTTGCTTTCGCGGGAATGAATACTTTATTTTCACGCGAATACAAACCGTTGCTTTCGCGGGAATAAATATTTTATTTTCACGCGAATACAAACCAATGCTTTCGCGGGAATAAACATTTAATTTTCACGCAAATGGAAACTGTTGCTTTCGCGGGAATGAATACTTTATTTTCACGCGAATACAAACCGTTGCTTTCGCGGGAATAAATATTTTATTTTCACGCGAATACAAACCAATGTTTTCGCGGGAATAAATAATTTATTTTCACGCGAATGGAAACCGTTGCTTTCGCGGGAATAAACATTTTATTTTCACGCGAATAGAAACCAATGTCTTCGCGGGAATAAATAATTTATTTTCACGCGAATGGAAACCGTTGCTTTCGCGGGAATAAACATTTTATTTTCACGCGAATAGAAACCAATGTTTTCGCGGGAATAAATAATTTATTTTCACGCGAATGGAAACCGTTGCTTTCGCGGGAATAAACATTTTATTTTCACGCGAATACAAACCAATGTTTTCGCGGGAATAAATAAATTATTTTCACACGAATGGAAACCGTTGCTTTCGCGGGAACAAACATTTTATTTTCACGCGAATATAAACCAATGTTTTCGCGGGAATAAATAATTTATTTTCACGCGAATACAAACCAATGTTTTCGCGGGAATAAATAATTTATTTTCACGCGAATACAAACCAATGCTTTCGCGGGAATAAACATTTCATTTTCACGCGAATACAAACCAATGTTTTCGCGGGAATAAATAATTTATTTTCACGCGAATACAAACCAATGCTTTCGCGGGAATAAACATTTTATTTTCACGCGAATACAAACCAATGCTTTCGCGGGAATATATACTTTATTTTCACGCGAATGGAAACCGTTGCTTTCGCGGGAATGAAATTTTTTATTTTCACGCGAATAAAACAGGGATATTTCACGCGAATAACACTATTCTGATAGAGTTTTCGCGTGAGTGTTTTTAATGGCTATAAGCTAAATGAGTAGGAGTGGCTTATACTATATAAGAACAGCTCTCTCTGCATAGAAATCATTCTCTCCAGCAATAAAACATCGACTACTACAGCTGATTTCATCAACTACTACAACTGATTCATCAACTGCTACAACTGATTTCATCAACTACTACAGCTGATTTCTTGGTGATAAGGTAAGAATTAATAGAAAAATTACTTAATAAAAGTTAAAATGTAATTATTTTACAACACTGTTTAATCATCATATACTAATACTTAACATTTTATTTTAGTTCATTATGAGTTCAAAAAGATACACAATCAAAGACTACCTTCCAAAGATATATCATAGCTATATTAAAGAAAATGTTGAAGTACAGGAAAAGATTGGATATCGCTTGACATTACAAGCTATATTATTATGTATGACACAGCATTTGCTAACTGTAGCTTCTTTACATGGAGAACTTTCACCGATACAATACCGACCATACACTACACATAAATACGTTGACAATTCAGTAGAAATATTTAAGCTTATGACTAAAAACAATTTTCAAACAGTTGTAAAAATGTCAAAAACTGTCAGTATTAATGATTACTTAAAGAAAATTCAAAGAAAAGTGTGGAATAAAGAGCTCACTCAAAAATTGATTTCAATACAATGGACTACTGAATTATTATATCATTTTCAATCAGATATATGTAGATACATACAAACGGATGAAAATCTCTCATCATCCATTTTTTCATTTGAAATGATATTGGAACTATTTCAAGCTTACAATATTTAATATGTTCTCTTTATGTATCCCTACTTATTATACAATAAATGTATATATTCACATATTGTTTCATTTTTAATCAATGTATTTATTCAATGTAGATGTATCTCCTCTCTCCTCTCTCTCCTCTTTTCCTCTCTCCTTTCTCTCAAGATGCCATATGAGTTCGAGTTATGTAAAAAAATTATCAAAACTTAAATGCCATACATTCAAAATCTAGATGCCATATGAGTTCAAATCAAGTAAAAAAATAATCAAAACTCGAATGCCACTTAAATGCCATTCAAATGCCACTCAAGTACCCCTCAAGTAAAATACAATATAAACTCGGCGAATTCATCCAACGCCGTAACCCATTGTCTCAACTCCAAGATCAAATCCACAAAAAAACACTTGGTAGGGAGATCTGCTCATATATTACTACTGATGTATTACCTTTGTCAGCTTAGCAACCAGAGGAGCCTCTGTTCTTACCAGCCGAAGAAGGCGCATCAGTAAAAATCAAGCTAGGGAAGCCAAGCTACGGCTCCGGTAGTCATCTTGACTCATATACTTAATTAATTATTATCGTTTAAACTGGCGGAGAAGCGCCCGCTTATCTGATTGCATTATGTATATATATGTTTGATTAACCTGAGGGATAAATGCCGTTTGTCTTTATATTATATATCTGTGTTTTGGCACTATTATGTATATTCAGCAATGCGCCTGTTTTGCATTCACCAATCATATCGTATTTTATTAACCAAATATATCTTGTGATTTTCAACTGTTAGCATGTTGTATAAATAGAAGGGCAGGTCGCCCAGTAGTTAGAGTTAGTAGAAGTCGTTTGAGTGAATATACCAGGATACGTTAGGGTTAACGTCGCGTATTCTCCTAGTCTGGAATGGATTTTTAGTAGAATCTAATTGTCGTCAGCTATTATACACTTTGAAACTTCTCTTGTATGTAAGTTTTTGTATCTTCTCATTCAATACATTACTGTTGATGAATCTACAACTCTTCTCATACTGTCATTGTCATATATAGTAGCAATTGTATGAAAGGAAAGGAGGTATTAATTATACTAGTAAATCTGGGTAAAAAAGAACAACATGACAAATCCATCCTAGTGAAATTTGACACCCCCAAAATTCGGGCAATTTGGATAATATTTGAATGGTTGAGATCCCTGATTATTGTTACCTATGTTTAATTCAAAGTTACTTTAGGTGTGTACAGGATTTCGTGTCTGGGTGGTAGCCACCTGTACACTCTCCCTATATGCTCTGTTCGACCCTAAGTCAGTGCTTCAATAATATGCTTATTATTGTTCACAGTGCGTGCATTGACTGGTGCAGTTTTGCGTGCGGCCGAATCTGGAGTGGAGTGAGTGCAATAATTATCTGTAATTATTTGCTGTGTCCGAACCCTTACGAGGTCCGACAATAATTGTAAATTATTGTCTAGTTTATAGTTTGTTTCGAACCGTGCTCTGACATTAATTCCTCAGGAATTACTTGTCTAGTTTATAGTTTGTTTCGAACTGTGCTCTGACAATAATTATGCTGAAGTTTTGTAGCCGAATCTGGGCTCAGCCGAGATCGACAATAACTTCCTGCAATTATTGTTTGACTAGCTTGTTGGATTCCCCGAATCCGAATTTGATATGTCGAACTATTAGGGCACTAAGCGTTGCGTTGTAATCCTCACCTCAGGTGAGGGTATACACAGTGATAGGGCGAACCGTTCTCACTTTCCACTTAGCTTCGTGCTTGCTAACAGTCGACCAGGTCAGCGCTTGTAGTTTTGTTGCTCCTAGTAGTGCTTGCTTCAAGAGAGAGAGATTCTTCTGAGAGTCAGGCTAACTCTGATTTTTATTGCATGAACATCAAGTTAAATACAGGGAAGGCGGGTACACATTACTAACCACGCCTGAGTAAAAATACTGGTGCAAGCCACGCCTTGCCCTTACATCAACACCCACTTTGTAATAATTAAAACGTGGAAAAAGATATAATAAATTGTAGTAAATAATTATTTGGTACAAGGTAGAACGCACTAAATAGTATCGTAGGCACATGTAAACAATAGTCCCTTGCATAGACATAGACAGCGTGTAGTGAGTAGACATAAATGTAGACAGTGAGTTATTTCGGAGATAAAAGCTTAACTCGTAGACAAAGGAAATAAAACAATGAGACGCAGGCTTAGACGGTAATTGTGAGAACGTATCTTACTAAGTAGAAAATATCCATAGAGTATGAGATTGTACTGGCGTCCCTCACAGGTGCTATCAACTGCAGTTGTATTCTTTCTTTGAAATTTGCAAAATGGTGCTATACTCCAGTGGGTCATAGCAGCTTTTTCAGCACTGTGCATGAATGGGGGAATTTTGTGCTAGAGGGGAGCAAATCATTTGAAAAGGGGGAGCATTCTGCTTTGAGGGTGAGCCAAAATAATTTTCAGCGCTCCGCGTCAAAATGGGCTCCCCCTTCATACATTTCCATATCCCCTCTGTAATTAATAACAATCTTATTGCTAAGATTATTATTAAGATTAGTACTGTGCAAGATTTTGTGATTATTGGCAGCTACGCACATGCACAAGTTCCTACAGTTACAGTGAAAGACAGTGTGTTTGTTTGAATGAGTTATTCTGTATGTTTACGTCAATTGTCAAGACCAAAAGGATCGAATTATCTATAACGGACACTTCGGGAGGGGCGAAGGACTTGGTGCCACACGTCAACTTGCGGCTGTATGCAGCAATGGTCGAAGCAACCGATTACTTTCCGCCAAGCTTGGCCCACACGGGTTGTGCATTAGTGCAAGTTGTTGTTATTCTTGTACTTCTGCTTGTGCTATCCTTTCTAGTTGGCGTAGAGTGTGTTTCTTCTGAGAGTCAGGTTAACTCTGATTCACTTGGCACAGGTAAGAAATTAAATAGAACTGTGAACAAAGAGATAGTAAACCACGCCTTAAGAGACCATAAATAATTTTTTACAATTTTGTGGAAAATCTCTTAAATAAATAATTATAGGGCGTATGACGCCTGATTTGTAGAGGATTTGATTCAATTTAAACTTTTTGAGGTTGAAATGTGTTCAGTAAAATTATCTGGAGTTGCCCTCTCACCTGTTAGACGATTCCTATAAGTAGTAATATATGAGCAGATCTCCCTACCAAGTGTTTTTTTGTGGATTTGATCTTTGGGGTTATGCAATGAGTTACGATGTTGGATGAATTCGCCGAGTTTATATTGTATTTCATTTGAGAGGCATTTGAGTGGCATTTGAGTGGCATTTAAGGGGTATTTGAGTTTTTGATTATTTTTTTACTTGATTTGAACTTATATGGCATATAGTTTTTGAATGTATGGCACTCATATGACAACATTTTTGATGGAGTTGTAATTGCCACTGAATTGTTTTTGTATATGATATAACCATCTACAACGATATAGTTATTGTTATAGTTTTATTATTACATAATAAGTATTACATTATATGCTTACTGGAGAATGTAATAAAATACATATCATAATAAAGTGTAATAGGTTGAATATATAGTGTTAAAGTCTATAAAAACTTTTTAATTTGTAAAGTATTTGATGACTTTACAAGAAATATCATCACATTCAGGTTCAATCACGATGAGAAGATTTTCTTCAAGTTTAAGTTTACTATCTTCCAATATAGATAGAAAAAGTTTTGAAAAATCCTCCAAGTCATTATAAATAAAAACTCTATAAATCGATGGTGTTGAATTTGTAATTGCTGCTGAATTGTTTTCGCATATGATGTATCTATCACACACACAATCAGTAGTTGTTTCGGTTTCTTCATAATTGTATATAGTAGAGTTTGTAGGGCTTGGATGTTCCAAAATTAAATCGACTAAACCCAGAGCTTGTGGAAGAGATGGAATTGATGGTGATAAAGCTGGAACTAGTGACTCGTTTGTAATTTTTGTTGTTGTCGTCGTTGTCTGCGGAGTTGTGGTGATTGTTGAAGTTGTTCTTCAAATCGTAGGTAGTAATCCCTCATCGTATAAACGAATGTAATTTAAAGCTTCATCGGTTTTGCAAACAAAGTATTGTTGAGGCCACATATCATAAGTGTCACAGCTTCTACGTTGGTGAGAAAACTGCATGAAACATGTGAGTGTATGTATACGATATTTTAAGTTTTTTCCTAAAATATGAGTTACTGAATTAACCGCTTCCATATTAAGAATTCCCGCAAAACATCCAGACTGGCTATGAGATAAAGTGAATGGTTGAATCTCTGTTGCAAGACAATAACTGCTTAGGATTGGGAATAATAGAAGATAGATTCGATATTTCATTTTTATTCAGAGAGAGAGACTTTTAACCTAGTTTATGCTTTCATCATCTAGAGTTAACTGGCTTGCATTTCGGTGGACTTTGGTTAATATGCTCCAACTAAAGTTCTATATATATAACTTTGGGATCACATTTGTCTTTGTTATCTCCTTGACATGTGATGCTGATGATAATCTTGTTTTGAATAGATTTCAAACTTTCAAAACTCGAAAATGACAAATTTACACCTTCAATACCGTTGATGTTAGTGATGATAGTAGCTATTTTCGGCTTCTCGTTGGTCGAATGATTGCATTCCACACATGCAAAGTTGGTTGTCTCAAACTCTTCTGTTGGTGGACAAATCAAACGTGAGGTGTTGTATTCAAATACACATAATTCATCATTCCAAAATAGTTTTGTATTTTGAGTAAGACCTTCCGTATTATTTTTAACCCCTATTGCACATTCCTCCTGATTCAGAGTGTATTTTGTTGGCATATTGCAGGTCAGGGTATCTGTAGAAGTTTTGCATCGCAGATCCAAGAAGCGTTTTGAGCGATAATAAAACTGCAATGTAAATAGTTGGAAGGATAGAGTCTCACACAGTTTGTTGCATTTTCATCTTTATATCGAATACTCTTTTCAAAAGGTGAAAAAAATAACACATCATTTTTTTCCATAACTCCATCTATACATTCATTGATTTCGTCGGCATAAAATACTTCGCTGACATTGAAACTGTCGAAACTCGAAAATGTTGAATTCACACCTTTGATTTTATTGATGTTAGTGATGTTAGCTGGATTTGATTCCTCATTTACACCTTCGATATCATTGATGGTAGTGATGTTAGCCGGAATTGATTCCTTGCTATCTGTAGAATCTTTACTCTTACAGATCCAAGAAGCGTTTCGAGGGATGAAAAAACCGCAATATATATAGTCAGAAGGGTAGAGTCTCACACAATTTTCCCCATTTTCATCTTTATATCGTATAGTCCTTTCAAAAGGTGAAAAAACCAAGAGATCGTTTTTTTCCATAGCTCCAGCTAGACATTTATCAATTTTGTTGCTATAAAACACTCCACTAGTTTTGAAACTGTCAAAAGTCGAAAGTGATGAAACTTTGATGTTAGTGATGTTAGCTGGTTTTGGTTCCTTGTTGATCGAATGATTGCATTGCACTTGCACGCATGCAAATTTGAATGTCTCAAACTGTTTTCTTATTGAACAGATCACACGTTCGCCAATGTATTGAAATGCACATAAATTCCCATTTCGATATACTTTTGTATTTTGAGTAAGTCCTTCCGTATTATTTGTAATACCTATTTCACATTCCTCTTGATTCAAAACGTATTTTGTTGAAGTATCACAAGACACAGCATCTGTAGAAGTTGTGCTCTTGCAGATCCAAGAAGCGCTTTGAGGGATGAAAAAACCACAATATAATAAGTCAGGAGGGTAGAGTCGCACACAGTTTGTTCCATTTTCATCTTTATATCGTATAGTCCTTTCAAAAGGTGAAAAAGTCAAGACATCATTTTTATCCATAACTCCGGCTATACATTCATCAATTTCATTGGTATAGAATACTCCACTAACATTGGGAAATGTTAGTGCTAGTAGCAAGATAAATACGCAGCTCATTTTATAAATGTTTTTGCTTTCAGTGTTGAAAGTTGAATACTTTCTTTCTTGATGTTCTTTCTATTTATACGTAAGTGGCTAGTGGCTTGTTCAGCTCTCTGAGCTGATTTTGAAGATGTGAAACAATCTCATCAAAGTGGTTACCAAAATGTAAGTATGGTTCCAATCGAGATTGAGACAAAAGAACATGTGTTCCTGTCCAGCGAAATGAAGTCAAACCTCTTAAAATCGAAATATCTATCAAATCACCCAGTTCAGCATCTTTCAAACATTGCTTAATATCAATCAGTTCGATCGCTCTTTTGAGATCTTCAAAATCTATCAACTTGTCTTGCGGACAGCATACTTTTGGATCAAAGCTCCTAGAACAGTTTAAGCATTCGAGAGGATTTGCTCTTGAAATACAATTACAGCTCAAAAGCATGCTTTGTATTGATTTACGAACTAGATTGAATCCTAACACAAAATAAAATACTTCTTCGGTGATGAGTTGAACAAAAAGAGGATTCGAACGCTCTAAAGGAATGTGTTCAAAATGAGTCCTTATGAAGAGATAAATGAAGCAACATTTTTTGTAGCAGTTCTTTTATGAGTCCTCAGATATATTTGTCGAATCAATAGGTATTATCGGGTTGACTGAGTCTTCTTTTTCATCAGGAGTGTAAGCATATGGATATCCTTCCGCTATCGCAAGTAACTTATTCTTTAGACGTTGATAAGCCAGTTTGCTCTGACTAGTAGGTAATAGGTAGGGATTTAATCGTGCTCTCAAATTTGTTAACATAAAGGGAGGCTTCAAATCATCAGAGGAAAGATCCAAAAAAGCATTAATCCATTCATCATGCACCAAAAAACCCATTTTAGCGTTTTTCAAAACTTGTCTTCTATCAATCCAGTCGATAGCATCACCCAATTCTTTTTTGGTAGGTGTAGCACCTTCAACCATTTCAGCATATCTTTTACAAGTGATACATTTATCATCAACGTGTGAACAGTAACAGTTTAGCAGTGATAGATTGGTTGCTTGCTTGTAAAAACTTCCTCCTAGTACACAGTATACACATTCTTCCGTAAAATAAATCCTCAACATTTCATCAGAAACCTCAGCCAAAAAAGTCTTAGGTCCTATAGCATCGGAAGCTTCTTGGTGAGCAAAGTCTTCAACACGTAACATATTTGTTGTTATTCCGTTAAATTACAAAACGCGAATGATCCGTTTTCAAATTGAAATACCTATTTAATCATCCATTACTTTTTCTTTTTTTTGAGGTTAATTGTTATGCTAGCTCATGTAGATCTTCATAAATGCTTTAATTTCAACCTGACAACCATCGATTGGGCAAGGTTTTACTTCTGATGAGCATTCAGTAAGTGCTTTTTCCTTACACTCACTACAGTAAATGAGATGACCACATGGAAGAGAGATATGATTTGCAATTACTTTTTTTTCATGTGACTCAGACACACATTGAGCAAGTTTGCTTTGCTTAGTCTGATCTTTATCTTTTTTTAACGAATCAATTGATTTAGCGCCATTTTTTAACAGTGTTGACGAATTCTCAACAGATGTAAAATCATTTTCAAAAGTATGTAAGGCTTCAATCATAAAACCTATTCGCTCAAAAGGTTTTCCATTTAACACTAAAGCTTGTTCGATATCGTTTTGACTGTGTCCTAGTTTTTTGCAAATAAGTTTCATTTCTTCGGTGTCATTGTTGTGTGTTATTTGTTTTACTTTTTCTCGATATTTTTCAACCCGTCGCTTACACCTTTTGCCTTTTTCCGTTCGCATGTAAATATCCTCAACATACTCTTCACCTTTACTCCCGAGTAAAAAATAACAGTCAGGGAACCATCGACAGTGTTCCTCCCACGGTAGATCACTCTCTTCCCATTCTTTAAGTTCACCTGAGCAAAAGAAGCATTTTACACTATCTCCGAACTTGGTATAGTAGAAACCTGCATTGGAAAGGAGTTTCATGGACACTTTACCCTTCCATTGTTTGAAACTGTCTTCTCTAGATGTTTCAGTAGCAAAACGTGGTGTACCAGCACGATCAATTGATATACCTAGAGGTAATACTTCTGCAGTTAAATCTCCTCTTCTAGTTTTTTGTTCTTCCATCGTATAACTTTTGACAATTGAGATGTTTTTCATTTCATCTGCAAGTAGTTTCCTAGGTCTATACACACAATTGTGAGTATTAAATCCTCTAACAAATCGACAAAACGGAAAACTTTTAGCATGTTCTTTCATCGGATGTTCATCTTCATCCTTCCAATTTAGTAATACCCCTTGGCAAAAAGCACATCGAACAGCGTTGTCTTTTTCAAGGTTATAGAAACCAGCTCCAGCCATGTTTTCACCACAATGTTTACCTACTCATCTCCAATTTGTAAGAAATGATTTTCTTCGATAACTTTCATCAAGCATTAAAGTCTCTCTTTCATAAAAAAAGAGTTCATTGCAAATGAACTTGAAAAAGTCCGTTGGGGAAAGTTGCGCAATAGTTTTTTGTAATTTTAATGACAAAAGACTACAGTGATTATCCGGATAAGTTGCGACGACATAAGTTATTGCAGTGGTATCAGGAAAAGTTCGTTGTAAAAACAACGATGAAGTAACGAGTAAACTATCATCTATCCATTCAGTGCAGTCTTTAGTATTTTTAAAACAATTCCGAGTTTTTCGCATTTCTTTTTTTTCATTATAAATAATGTTTGCTACATATCCGTTGTTTGTTACTCGACACATTATTTATATATAATATAAGTAGTAGCTTCAATTATTACTCAAGTTGAAGTTTTGTTGGAAAGTTCTTTCCCTTTGATCTAGTTCGCTGTTATTCTAAAAAAAATGATAATGCTTTATAGCAAAAAATAAAAAAAGACCAAAGTTTCAATTTTTTTCAATATACTTGAATTGATTACTATTGTAATAGAATGTAAATACTTACATCAGAAATGAAGACTTGTCTTTCTTTGAATTAAAATGAATGATATTCCTAGTTGTTTGAACTTGAGCTGCTTTCTATAAAATTCGGATGAAGGAGTACTTTTTTCATTTTGAAGTCCTGAAATAATAATAATAATAAAACATAATTAAAACTTACATCCAACATTTTTTGATATCTTAAATAGTGAATAATCTTGTTTTTTCAGAAAATGTCTTCACGTTTAAATTGATTACAATTAAAACAAAATATAAATACTTACATCACAAATGAAGACTTGTTTTCTTTGAATTAGATGAATTATACACATAGTTGTTTGAACTTCAGCTGTTTCCTATGTAATTCAAATGATGAAGAAGGAGTGCTGTAGTAGATGATGATGTAGTAGATCTTGTTCCTTCAGTTACTAACGATGAAGTGAATGCTTTCTGTATGAAAACAGTGCTTCTTATATAGCTTAAGTTGCACTGCTATGAATCAGCATTATTTTCACGCGAATGGAAACCGTTGCTTTCGCGGGAATAACAATTTTATTTTCACGCGAATACAAACCAATGCTTTCGCGGGAATAAATACTTTATTTTCACGCGAATGGAAACCGTTGCTTTCGTGGGAATAAATATTTTATTTTCACGCAAATACAAACCGATGCTTTTGCGGGAATAAATATTTTATTTTCACGCGAATACAAACCAATGTTTTCGCGGGAATAAATAATTTATTTTCACGCGAATGGAAACCGTTGCTTTCGCGGGAATAAATATTTTATTTTCACGCGAATGGAAACCGTTGCTTTCGCGGGAATAAACATTTTATTTTCCCGCGAATACAAACCAATGCTTTCGCGGGAATAAATAATTTATTTTCACGCGAATGGAAACCGTTGCTTTCGCGGGAATAAATATTTTATTTTCACGCGAATACAAGCCAATGTTTTCGGGGGAATACAAAATTTATTTTCACGCGAATGGAAACCATTGCTTTCGCGGGAATAAAAATTTTATTTTCCCGCGAATACAAACCAATGCTTTCGCGGGAATAAAAATTTTATTTTACGCAAATACAAACCAATGCTTTTGCGGGAATAAATACTTTATTTTCACGCGAATGGAAACCGTTGCTTTCGCGGGAATAAATAGTTTATTTTCACGCGAATAGAAACCGTTGCTTTCGCGGGAATGAAAATTTTATTTTCACGCGGATAGAAACCAATGCTTTCGCGGGAATAAAACAATTATTTCCATAGGGATAAAACCGTTGCTTTCGCGGGAGTAAAAAAAATAATTTTCACGCGAATAAAAACCAATGCTTTCGCGGGAATATCGCGTGAAAAACTGCTGAGTCATAGATATATTATAAAGAAGGTTTCACGAGATGGTTTTCATAGGGTTAATTAGTACAGCTTTAGCTATTTAAGAATCACTGTTTTCACACAGAAAGCATCCAGTTCTACAATAGCTAGCAAAGAAGCAACATCTACACACCAACTACTACATTTACTTGAAACTATAGAAAGACTTTCAGTCAATAAGGTGAGAATCACTAAATAATTCTTTAACATATATTGATAGAAAACTTCAACTAGATTTGCTATAATACTTCAGAAAGTTAATTTTATGTTTTAATATTTTGTTCTTATTAATAAAAGATCAAATAGTCTCACCATAATGCATCAGAAAAATTATTTTGGTTTTCATTATGTGTTTATTTTATAAATATCTAGTTAGTTTATTCTTTTCAAATATTTTTCAAATTCCAACCATCTGTTACATATTTTTTACTCTCTTTTCAGTTCCAACTTCTCACTGAACGCTCTGAATATGAATGAAGACCGTAATACCTCATTTCTCTCAACATTCGAACCATACTCTGATGATAAAGAAAATATCCCTCCTGATTCACATATAATAAGAAGGAAACTGAAAACAACTCGACCAAAGCCATGGGATTCGGATAGAAATAAAACGATTGACTATACTTGGACTTTGAAAGCACCATCTCTTTCTCATCTTTCCTGCTTGTTAAAAAATGCTGCTAGTTTGCTCAATTCTTGCGATACCAATGACAGAGTAATGATTGGAAGGTTTCAACCACTTCACTTAAATCAAACGCCATCACTTCTCGAGATAATCTCCATCGAAAGACCAACTGAGGATGTATATAAAAACTTATGCATTATCCGCTACAATGTCGAAACATTTGGCAACAGACGACAAGTGAGGTCCATGGTGAGAAATGCGGATTACAACAAATTAGCTCCAACACAACCGGATGTTCCAAAACTGGTGGTTTTTATGGGATTCGATTCAGACAAGCATCCAATCTTTCACCCTATCAACTTCCCATCCAATATTTCCCTTGAGGAAGCTAAACAGCTAAGTAGATTAATAAAAAAAAAACACCTAGTCAGTTGATCAGTATGGTTCGTATCGCAACACTCTCTCAATTTGCTGTTGGAAGTGTAATCAGTTTTGAATCTCCTCAAATATCAACTCAGTTAACATTACCTAATGGAGAAGTGGTGATGGATGCGCTACTGGTAAACTGCAGATGTTTGCAGTACGATGGTTTGATGATGGGAGTTCTATATATACCTGAAAAACATGCTAGCAACGTCAAACGAATTGGAACAGGAGTCATACTTGTAAGAAATCGTGAAGTTAGTAGATTTGGTTATCATCGACATGATATAATCACATTCACAGCATTACAAGCGATAGAAACGGCTCAAAACCTATCCAACAAACTTGATGATTCCAACCAGATGAAGTACTTTACTACAGATGAGGTTGTTGAGAACAAGGTCTTAGTGCTTTCAATGGGAGTGGGAAACACATCTTCTACATCTTTGAGAGGACCAACACCCCCTGGTGAAAACTATATTCAAGAAGAGCAAGTCAGACAAGACAACCCAGTGAGTATTTTTTATTTAATGTAAACTAACTGATATAAGTAATACTTTCAATTAGATAAAATTTATTTATAAAGCAATTATTTTTTGTTTTGCTTTAGATAGAAGAGAGAGAATCAAAAACACTTGATGAAAATTATGCTCAAGAAAAAACAAACCGAACAATATAACTTGGTGAGTTACTTCCCTTTACTATATAATGTTAACTAACCAATGTAAAAAGAACTATAATTCAAATTCATGTAATTATTTTGCATTTTTGTTTAATCATCCTATACTAATACATAACTTTTTGTTTTAGTTCATTATGGAATCAAAAGTACATAGAACAGAAGTCTTCCTTCCTAAGTTATAACATCAGTACAACAATGACGACATTGTAAAGAAAAAGACTATCATCCATTGATTGTCATTACAAGTTGTAGTGCTTTGTATTACTTAGTATTTACTAACTCTAGCTATATTATACAAGAATATTTTGCTACTTATTATGTAATAAATGTATATAATCATATATTGATTCAATGTAGTTCTATCTCCTCATTCTTCTCTCCTCTCTCTCAAAATATCATATGAGTTCGAGTTATGTAAAAAAATTATCAAAACTTGAATGTCATGCATTCAAAATCTATATGCTATAAGTTCAAATTAAGTAAAAAAGTAATCAAAACTCAAATGCCACTTAAATGCCACTCAAATGCCTCTCAAATGAAATACAACATAAATTCGGCGAATTCATCCAACGTCGTAACTCATTGCATAACCCCCAAGGTCAGATCCACAAAAAAACACTTGGTAGGGAGATCTGCTCATATATTACTACTCCTATAGACACAGTCAGCACTCACCAAACGCAAGTTTTTTTGCGAAAAAAAACACCAAGTTATATAGAGCTATAAAGCAAGTTTTCGAAAATTTGGCTTGTTTGCATAGAAGTAGGGCTTCCTAAATATTAGTATTGTGCAAAGACTATTTTGGTTGCAAAAAATGATATTGCAACAGAATTTAATTTTTTTGGAGCTGTTTTTCTCAAGTCAGCGATTTGTTTCATTTTTGGTAAGCTCGCTATTATGTATACACCGGCGTTCACGTGATAGTGTGTGTGATCAAAATCAAACGAATTAATGAAATTGTTTTATCAAAATAATAATTTTCAAGTGAAAAACTAATCAAACAATAGCATTAGTATAATTTCATAGTAATACTAGGTGAAAAAAAAACATCGCCGAAATTATATTTCTGAGGTTGTGTTTTTTTCAACAACTTTAATAATTACTTCTGAAACTATTTTTCAACAAAAAGAAAACTTAAAAAGCACCGAATAGTAATAATTGAGATTTTTAAAAAGTAGTTTGAGACTGAAAAAGTAACGAAAATGGTACAAACTACTTGCTGGAAGACACTATATATTATCATAATGCAGATAGTCCCTTCTTTCGAACACATTGTCCTAGACATCTGCATACCTAATGCAATTTTGTTGCCAAAAATGAGTTTTCTCAATAGTTTTATAATGCTTGATGTGAAAGCAACTTAACACACAAAGTGGGTCTTGAAAAGCCCGTCCTAAGCCCTTTGATAATTAAGATAAATATAATTGTCCTTTTTTAAAAATATCTAGAAGTGAATCGCGATAAAATATAACATATAAATATAAAAGTGGTTGTCAGGGAAACTGTTGTTTCCGATGGTGTCCCTCATACACTCCACCCCATTGGCAACCGTAGGGCCAATGATCAAAACTGGGGACGGCATCAAAAATCGCAGATACAGAACTTACTAAGTAGAACTCGTAATTTAGATTGTTAATTGTCTCCCCTTATGGAAGTTATCTTTCTCTTTGTATTTCTTCCTTCAGTTCTTTTGCTCTCTGCAAGCAGCAGTAGGCTTCTCTGGTAACCTGGCACAATTCGTCTCGTATCTTTTTATGCTCCTGTATCTCTCCTTTCCTCTCTCCTCGACGATTCTACTTTGATCTCTTCCAGGCATCTTCTTCATGTCTCTCTTTGATAGGCCTTCTGCATTTGGTTTGCTATTCGCTATCTTTTCCTCAGAGGCTTCCCTGGGCTTGTATGTCACTTCTCTTGATCCAGCTATTTTTTTCTCCGCTACCTTCTTGCTGGGTTGGACAGTTGGCGCTGTCTGAGATTCAAGCTTTACCACTTTTTGTGGTGTGTCATTGGGTCTTGGTCCCAACCTTCTCTTAATGGAACTTCTTGGTGAATGGTTGTCATTCTGGTCTTTGATGGGAGCAGGTGTGCCGAATGCAGTGGGCCAACTCCAGTTTACGTACTTGCAGAATTCTGTGTACAAGGCTGTGTCTACTTCATATAAGGGTCGAGCATCTTCACCGTATGTTATAGTGCCATCTTGGTGTTGGATGTGTTTTAACACGGTATCCTGAGAACTACTCTTCTTTCCACAAGCGCGGAAGTAGAATACCTGGTGTTTTCTCACATGGTATGCGATGCGCTTCTTTGGCAACTGCAGCTGGCAGAAGGTGCATTCCCAGTCATCTTTATGTTTTACAAGACTCACTGCCTGTTTGATCGCTTGCTGTGTAGTCACTGACAGCCATACTTCTTTTGGCATGGTTGTAAGAGGAGAGGGGGGGGGGGGGGGGGGCAGCTAGTTGTCCGTTCCTAGCTCTGCATCTTGCTGCACCCGATTCTTTTATTTCTATTCTGTTAATTCGCAGTGTATAAACGGTATCTATCATCGTTTGCGAATGAATTCTACTGCGGCTCCGTCTTTCCACCTTAGGTTTCTCTGGCTCTCCTAGTATATTGGCAGTGATGTCGTTATCTTCCTCCACTGAGAGGTGTCCATTGTTTTTAGCCATTTTTTTCTCGAATTATTTAATTATTTTAAGTAAGTCGTCAAAATCTGCTTTTGTCAAGCTCAACCTCGCTGGAGGAATGGATTGATCAGTGTTATCTTCACGACGGTTTTTATTGCCTGCGTTGTTATTGGTTATTGTTTATCATTGTTCTTTTGTTTCTTTTTTTCACGTGACTTTCTGGATGTGAAGCACCGGAGAGTGGGCGCCGTCGTTGTTACCCCTATGGCATGTGCTTACTTTTATGTCCTTTGCCTGGGAGTTTTCTTCTCAATTGCGGTGGTTGGATTTATTCGAGTTTGTTTCCCTGTTTCCTTACCCCCACAGATATCATGTTGGTCTTTTGAATCTGGCTGTATTCCTCGCCGAATCTGTGTTTTAGTGAGATTCGTCCAACGTATATGTCTTTTTTTTTCTTTTCTAGCTGGGGGTGTCCTTGGGTTGTCTCCTTTTTCTCTAGCACTGTTACAGTGGTAATCAAAGAACTTCACTGGCTGCATCCTATTTCGCTGAGGTTTCTCTTGGCCAGGGTTTGCTTCTGTTCTATTAAGCAGCGATGGTCAATTTTCATGATCCAATGGGCTTGAAGGTGTCACCGGCTCTGGTGTCTCTGGCCGTATTTTTGGTCTTTTTCTCTCTATTGCCGGGGTTTCTACCGGCTCAGCTTCTGGTAGTGCTTCAGTTAGGTGGTCTGGGATTTCAAGGGCTGGATTAGGCTCTATCCCGGGGTTAGCCTAAGTTTTCCTTCTAGCTGCTAAGCAATGGTTGCAGATTGTTTCCTATAGCTGCTAATTTATGTGATATTATTCTTACTGGCACACCAGCTGGAGTCGGGTACGGTAAGAAACCACCCGTATATGTTCAGCCTGGTCAAGTGGTGGAAGTAACTATTGAAGGAATCGAAAAAGTTGTGTATGTTGCTTGGATTATGCTGTACGTTTTTTATTGGCAGTTGCATGCCCCATTGTTATCGTGGCAACTTTTAAATGGATTTCATTGAATGATTGGTTTAGTTGGGGGGGGGGGGGGGGGGGTTGTGCTGATTTGTTGGCCTAAGTTAAAGGGGCAGCTTCGGTGACCAAATAGTCACCAGTGCAAAGATTGTAGTAACCATTAATTCCCCTCTTTGGCCCATAGCTTGATCTGTTATGTTTGCTTCGAACTTTTTATTAGACCTCAGTTTATTTTCGGCTTTTGTTGTTATTGATATTTATTATTATTATCAGTTATTAATTATTTTGAAGCGAGCACCAACAAAAACAGCTTTGAAAAATTACAAAAATTATCATTATTATTATTTGTTTAATATGGTTTAATAGACTATTGTTATTTTTGTATAATACTATTTAACATATTACTGTTATTCACACCATAATAATTATATGGCAAGGAGTTATTGTTAGTAATATATATGAAGAATCACAAAACAGAAGATAGATTTTGTGCTTTGTATTGTATGGGGAATATAAAATATAGCATACACTAATAATGGGATTAGGATAATCTGATCAACAGTAACTACTGAGAATAATTAATAATTATGGTGAAAATAATATTATACAAATAATAATAATTTTTGTAATTTTTGTAATTTTTGTAATTCGCAAACTTGGTCAAAATTCAAACTTGCGCCACAATGATGCTGCCTGTCTTGCCCTTGCCTTGTATCATTGAGCCCAAGCACCTCATCGAGGCCATTTTTTCAGCACTGAACATCACAGGTTCCAAATGGTACGTTTAATCCGCCCTAAGTTGGTCATTGCACATTTGTATGTGGAAGCCTCCTAAATTGAGATCTGCACAGAAATTTGTCCATGGTGTCCAAAATAAAAGTATGTAGCCACTTTTTGAAATCTATTGTTAATCTTACTAGAAAAATGGGGGTTATGTGATGATGTTTCAGCAATGATAGTTTACAAAAACAAATTCTCTCCAATTACAGAAGAGCTGTCAAGTGAGTGGGAAACGGATGAATATATTGATTATAGTCCAGCTTTACGTGCTGCTGCAGAGAGAGGTGACACTGTGGAAGTGATGTCTATGTTAGACTCAGCTCAATCTGAGCAAGATTACGAGATGCTCATGCTACAAAGCTATTGTGGTAACACGGCCTTATCACTTGCTGCATTTAATGGACATACCGACATTGCAAAGGCCATTTTAGACTCAGTTCCATCTGACCAGAAATATAACATGCTAATACTACAGAATAGTGATGGTAACACTGCTATATCATGCGCTGCATACAACAGACACACTGAGACTTTAAAGACTATATTAGACTCAGTTACATCAAAGCAGAAGTACAACATGCTAATACTACATGATAGTTATGGTAACACTGCTATATCACGTGCTGCACTCAAAGGACATACTGAGACTGTAAAGGCTATAATAGACTCAGTTCCACCAGAGCAGAAGTACAACATGCTAATGCTACATAATAAGGAAGGTAACACTGCTATATCACGTGCTGCATACAATGGACATACTGAGACTGTAAAGATTATATTAGACTCAGTTCCATCAGAGCAAAAGTACAACATGCTAATGCTACAGAATAGTAATGGTAACACTGCTATATCACGTGCTGCACTCAAAGGACATACTGAGACTGTAAAGGCTATAATAGACTCAGTTCCACCAGAGCAGAAGTACAACATGCTAATACTACAGAATAGTAATGGTATCACTGCTATATCACTAGCTGCAGGCAATGGACATACTGAGACTGTAAAGATTATATTAGACTCAGTTCCATCAGAGCAGAAGTACAACATGCTAATGCTAAAGGATAGTTATGGTGACACTGCTATATCACTTGCTGCACTCAATGGACATACTGAGACTGTAAAGGCTATATTAGACTCAGTTCCACCAGAGCAGAAGTACAACATGCTAATACTACAGAATAGTGATGGTATCACTGCTATATCACTTGCTGCAGGCAATGGACATACTGAGACTGTAAAGATTATATTAGACTCAGTTCCATCAGAGCAGAAGTACAACATGCTAATGCTACAGGATAGTTATGGTGCCACTGCTATATCACTTGCTGCACTCAATGGACATACTGAGACTGTAAAGGCTATATTAGACTCAGTTCCACCAGAGCAGAAGTACAAAATGCTAATGCTGCAGGCTAGTAATGGTGACACTGCTATATCACTTGCTGCATATAATGGAAATACTGAGACTGTAAAGGCTATATTAGACTCAGTTCCACCAGAGCAGAAGTACAAAATGCTAATGCTGCGGGCTAGTAATGGTGACACTGCTATATCACTTGCTGCATATAATGGAAATACTGAGACTGTAAAGGTTATATTAGACTCAGTTCCATCAGAGCAGAAATACAACATGCTAATGCTACAGAATAAGGAAGGTAACACTGCTGTGGCATGCGCAGCATATAATGGGCGTAATGAAATGGTACAACTTTTATTGTCTGTCGTTGAGAATGAGGAACAACGGCTGAAGATTGCAATCACACAAAACAACGATGGCTGCACAGCAATACATCTCTGTGTAAGCCAAGGACATATGAATACATATCGTTGTATCATAGAATGTCTCTCTATGGAACAGAGAGATATTCTACTTGCAGTGCGAGACAGAAATAGTCAGCTAGCGGTAGAACCGAAAGTCAAACCTCCCACACAGCAAGTAGATGATTCTACACCAGTAGGTATGTCAGCAGGTAAAGTAGTACATAAATCACTATGTGTACTTTAGTACCTACGGTCAGCTAATTGACCGTACTAGAATTGAAAGGTGCTAACGTATTGATGTCCTTCAGATGATTTTTTTATCACAGGTACTTATCAGATTAGTCATTCAAATTTTATTGTCAGGTCACACTGTAGAAAAGTATACACTGTAATCTGACAATTGTGATTCCAAGTTTTTCAACTTCTTTTTAAAACACTTGAACTATTTTGTAGTCCGCTAGCAGTTTTTTTCCATCTTTTCCTACTGTACTCTTCTGTTATTAGTTTGATTGCTCCACAATTTTTTTGTTGCTGAGCACTTTTTACTCATCTCAGTTTTGGCTGCTTTTACTGTCCTTTGGGTATAATAATAATAATTGTTTATTTAATTGTTTTTCTTTTATATGTAATATTGCATAAGTTATAATACCCTCTCCAGGCATACTCTGATATGTGTATGTAGATATATATATACACATATAGCGTGTTGGTATCAGTATCATTTTTAAAAAAATGTTTTTATAATCTGCCAAAGCTTGAAGAAAATGAAAAAAAAAACAAAAGAAAATCAAATCGACTTGTTCAAAGCAATCATTCATGGCCATTTAAAAGATGTTTAAATAAGTTTGATTTGGAAGTTGACAGGGTTTGGTTTTCTCTCAGAGATAAAAGTGATTGGCTGAATATGGTTGCACTATGTTTTCTATTAAAGTTTGTGCGATGGCATAAAGTTTCACAGCTTGCTATTAGATATGTTATATTTCATCACTTTCACGATGAAAACATATCTGTAAGTCTCTTAAGTACATCCCAACTGATTGTTTTAATTTAACAAACATATATTCTGTAGGAAAAGCAACAACTGCTGCTGAATCATGCAATGTTGGAGAAGAGAATGTTCCATCCACAAACAACACTGGCAAGTCAGACAAACCAGACACTGATGTGAAGAAAGTATCCATTCAAAAGCCTGCTAAACCTCCCATTCCCCCTAAACCTATTAAAAGGTATTTGAAAAAACCAGACGATTCTCCACCAGCAGCCGGTGTTGATGAGCACAATGAATCAGATGATGTTGAGAAGGAGATAATGAATAGAAAGCTTAACAAACCTCTTATTCCTCCAAAACCTAAAAAGCCAGACGATGTTCTCTCTTTGACTGAATCAAGTCAATTGGAGCTTGATTGTCAAGGAACTGATGTAAAAAAAGAATCGACTGAAAAACCGTTCAAGCCACCTGCTCCTGCTAAACCAAGACCAGTAATACAACCAGAGGACGTTCCACAGCTTAGCTACACTGAGACGGCGGTACAGTTAGAAAGTTTTAAAGAGAAAGTGGTTGACATCCGAAATGAAGTAAAGCAAAAAAAGGCACTCACTGCTGAGACAATAACCAAACTTCAGAAAGAACTGCTTGCTACGAGAGAAGAAAAAGAAGTGGTTACAGAAGAGTGTAATAAATTGAAGAGCAAATGTGATGAGTTGGCGACTAAACTACAGGAACTTGAGCTAAAAAACAAAGGTGAGCAAATATTTACCTCTACTTAGGGTAGAAAGTCTTTAGCTGACAAAGTATTACTTTCAGCGTTACCGTAAATTAACAATTGTAACATAGTTGAACATCTGCTCTGTAGAGTTAGTCAGTGAAACAAGGGAGATAGAGGAGGACCGAGAGGAGATCAGATCAGAGCTAAAAGATGCTGAAGCAAAACTAAAAGAACATGAAGTGAAGTTGAGCGAGTTAGAGAACAAACAACAGAACGTTTCCCAGGAGCGAGACACTCAAGAGGAAAAGCAAGTGAAGTACAATTTCATTGAGAACAAGTTAGAAGAGAAAGAACGAGAGTATGAGGAAGGACTTCGGGTTTGTAACCAAATAAATGTGATCCATCTGGATAGCGAAATGGAACGACAAGAAACTGCAGGTATAAGTGACTTTGCTTAATATTGATTAATACAGATGATTTTCACTTGAATTCTAATTCGTTCCCATTTTGTTCTATTTTGTGTTTGCTTTAAAAATTATAGGCAGCTTGTACATATACTTTGACCTAATACCAAGCTGACATGTAAACTATACATTGTGTGTTGAAGGTACATCACCACAAGTGACTGTTGTTGGTACACAAGCTGTAGCTGAACAGAAACAGGAAGTGGGTAATGTCTGTAAGTTTTTGTGGGCAGTTCAACTTTAATACCAACTCTATACATACATTATGTATTAGTTGGTACTAGGTCTATACATGCATTATATATTAGTTGGTACTAAGTCTATACAAGTAGTAATATATGAGCAGATCTCCCTACCAAGTGTTTTTTGTGGATTAGATCTTGGAGGTTATGCAATGAGTTACGACGTTGGATGAATTCGCCGAGTTTATATTGTATTTCATTTGAGAGGTATTTGTGTGGCATTTAAGTGGCATTTGAGTTTTGATTATTTTTTTACTTAATTTGAACTTATAGATTTTGAATGTGTGGCATTCAAGTTTTGATAATTTTTTACATAATTATATACATAACTTTAACTCATAGAGCATCTAGATTTTGAATGTATGGCATTTAAGTTTTGATAATTTTTTGTAATTCGACTCATATGATATCTTGAGAGAGAGGAGAGAGAGGAGATATATCTACATTGAATAAATACAGTGAATAAAAATGAAACATTATGTGAATATATACATTTATTGTGTAATAAGTAGGGAAAATTTCATATAACATAGCTAGAGTCAGTAAATATTAAATAATACCAAACACTACAACTTGTAATGACAATCCATGCATAAGCTTTTACTAAAAACTATCTTGCAAACCTTCAAAACATGATCCCAAATGGAAAAAAAATGGATAAAGTTAGATATTCATCTATTTGTCTACATCTACAAAAAAGAGGTATTTGGTGAAATATTTTTTCATTTTATTCAATTTTCATTAATTTTTTACAAAAACAAATCATCCTCTAAATGGTTAAATTTCATCTAATTGTACAAGTTTACAAAAAACAGGGTCTTTGGTAAAATATTCTTTCATTTCATTAAATCTTCATTATTTTTTTGCAAAAAAGAAATCACCCTTTAAATGGTTAAATTTTATCTGTTTGTATATTTTTACAAAAAAACAGGGTATTTGGTAAAATATTTCCTTTATTCTATTCAATTTTCATTAATTTTTTCAATAATTGCACAAACATACATTATTCATTATTTTCTTATTGTTAGGTAAGCAACTTATCATACAAAATTAGTTTCTTGAGTGAGGGTTTTATCCTGCATTTTCCTTTTAAATTTTTTTCAAAAATTTACCATTTTTTCAAAAACAATCATTTATATATACAATTTCCATTATTTTTTTAAACAGAACAATCTCTATCTCTGAGAGGTTGGAGATATTGGGGTAGAAAACCTAGACATGATGATGAGAAGGCTATGGATTTTCCCATTCAAAAACAAACCATTTTCGATGGCAATTTCAATTCTAAAAACTAAATCAATGTAATTTGTTTTTCAAAATGCAATCATCAGAAAGCTTCTGTCATGATGAGGAGGAGGTTATGGGTTTACCCATTCAAGAACAAACCATTTTCGATGGCGACTTCAATTCTAAAAACGAATTAGAACCGAAGTATGTGGTATTACGTAATCATTTTTTAAAGAAAAAAAAATGTTTATCAAAATGCAATCATCAAAAAACTTCTGTCATGATGATGAGGAGGTTATGGATTTACTCATTCAAGAACAAACTATTTTCGATAGCAACTTTAATTCTAAAAACTAAATCAATGTAACTTTTTTTATTCTTTGTCTCCCATGAAATTGTTCAAAACGAATTAGAACTGAAGTATGTGGTATTACATAATAATCTTTTTAAAAGAAAGAAAACACATCAAAATCGACAAATTACTCCTCTAGATAGTTCAAGTTTACAATATTTGAGAATTAATCGCAATAGAAACATTAAGCCTACTTGATAATAAAGAATTTGAGTGTTAAATTTGACTGATTAATTCAATGTTATTATATGGATCTTTTGATAATAAACATTTCAATGAAAACATCATATTTAGTCTTTGACACACTTGAAACCATTTTCCAGTAAATTTCACCAACAATATTTTAGAAATGTTTACTATATATTTACAAGAAAAATGTGGTATTTTGGTAAAATATTCTTTTATTCCATTCAATTTTCAATATATTTACAAGAAAAATGCAGTATTTGGTAAATTATTTTTTCATTCCATTCAATTTTCATTAATTTTTTGAGCGAAGGCTTTATCCTACAGCACCATTTTTTAATTTTTTATGTTTTAAAACAGGGTTTTATTACAAAGTTTTTTTGTTTTTCAACTTTTTAAAAAAATAATCATTATAATATATAGTTTTCGATATTTTTTTATAGAAATAAATATTTATATATAGAGGTTATCACTTTATATTCTTTTATTCCATTCAATTTTCAATAAGTTTTTGAGTGAGGATTTTATCCTACACCTTCCTTTTAAATTTTTTATGTTTCACAACAAAGTTTTATTATATGACTTTTTTCTTAATCTTTTGAGTGAGAATTTTATCCTACACAATCCTTTTAAATTTTTTATGTTTCAGAAAAGAGCTTTATTACATTTTTTTTTGATTTTTTTTGAACTTTTTAAAAAATAATCAGTGAAATATATAGTTTTCGATATTTTTTAACTTTTTTGTACTTTTAACTTTTTTAAAAACTGTCAAAAAATCACCAAATTACCTCTCTAGATGAATAAAATTTACAAGTAAATAATTGTAATAGAAAATAACATATCTAGTTTTTACATTCATAAAACTGTTTTATAGTAAATTTTCTGTAATACAAACTACTATAGCTTACGATATCAATGGTTACAAAGCATTTTTCTTGGACAATATCTTCTTTGATGTTCTTCTGATATATTATTACCCTCAGAGAGGAATTCTTGTATTCCGTATTCTTTTTGATCCAATAATTGACTAAAATACAAAAGTTATTCATTATATAAATAAATTTTACTCTTAGCTACATTAGATAGTTTACATTATATATAACAGGAAAATAACTCACTGAGTTACATCATTCAGCTCATTATTTTTTAGGGAAAGTTCTTTACTCTGTTTTCTTTTTACGATATAATGGACTAAAATAAAAAGTGATGTATTAGTACAGCATGATTAAAATTAATGTAAAATAATTAAAAACTTTTGTTATTTTTTCAACTTCTATGTAAAAGAAATACACTGATTACACACGAAAAAGTCCTTTTTTTCATCTGGATTCGGAATGTATAAATATAAATATATATATATATATATAATTTTAAAAATGTTTTACAACAAACACTCATGAATTATCCATTTATGTGATAAAACGTGTTATTTACGTGAGAAATTAAGCGTTTTTGTAAAATAATTATAACCTTTTGTGATTTTTTTTCAACTTCTAGCTGAAAAAATACAATGATTACACAAAAAAGTCCTTTTTTTAATCCGAAATATATATAATTTAAAAATGTTTTACAAAAGATGTTTATGAATTGATCATTTATGTGAAAAACTAAACATTTTTGTAAAATAATTATAATTTTTTGTTATTTTTTAAACATTTATGTAAAAAAAATCATTGATTACACAAAAAAGTCCTTTTTTTAATCCGAAATATATATAACTTAAAAATGTTTTACAAAAAATGTTTATGAATTGATCATTTATGTGAAAAACTAAACATTTTTGTAAAATAATTATAACCTTTTGTTATTTTTTAAACTTTTATGTAAAAAAAATACACTGATTGCACAAAAAAGTCCTTTTTTTAATCCGAAATATATATAATTTAAAAATGTTTTACAAAAAATGTTTATGAATTGACCACTTATGTGAAAAACTAAACATTTTTGTAAAATAATTATAACCTTTTGTTATTTTTTAAACTTTTATGTAAAAAAAGTACACTGATTACACAAAAAAGTCCTTTTTTTAATCCGAAATATATATAATTTAAAAATGTTTTACAAAAAATGTTTATGAATTGATCATTTATGTGAAAAACTAAACATTTTTGTAAAATAATTATAACCTTTTGTTATTTTTTAAACTTTTATGTAAAAAAAATTCACTGATTGCACAAAAAAAGTCCTTTTTTTAATCCGAAATATATATAATTTAAAAATGTTTTACAAAAAATGTTTATGAATTGATCATTTATGTGAAAAACTAAACATTTTTGTAAAATAATTATAACCTTTTGTTATTTTTTAAACTTTTATGTAAAAAAAATACACTGATTACACAAAAAAGTCCTTTTTTAATCCGAAATATATATAATTTAAAAATGTTTTACAAAAAATGTTTATGAGCTGATCATTTATGTGAAAAATTAAACATTTTTGTAAAATAATTATCACCTTTTGTTATTTTTCCAACTTTTATGTAAAAAAATACACTGATGACACAACAAAATCCTTTTTTAATTCGAAATATATATATATATATAACTTAAAAATGTTTTACAAAAATGTTAACAACTTTATCATTTTAAGTGGTTTTTCATTGTAAGAATACACAAAATTTTCACAAATCAATTTTTTTAAAATTATGGTAAAAATTAATAAAACTTACCTATAGTGATATGAATCCCTTGAGTTATAGATTAGCTTCTCGAGAGTTTGTTCTCCACAGTGTTCTTTTTCAGCATCATCGAAGTGGTTGAGAAAATCCTAAGATTTTGGATTATCAGTCAGTTCCGAGGCTTGGACGAAGGCTTGATGAGCTGCGAGTACACTGATGTTGTAGTAAATTGAATTGTCCGCGTTTCGACTCAGACCCTTGAACAGAATAACTCCAAATATTTCCGATGTCACAGCAGAAGCTATTTGATGAGGAATGCGCATATCTCCGATCAGTAATTCTTCATCTACAACACTTCTGTATTGAACTAGAAGAGTCTCTTCATTTCCATTCCATCGTCTGTCAGATTTTGTTATCACTTCAGTGTTTTGGAAACATATGACACTATCTGTTGGGAAATCCTGAAGATTAGCTACCTCGAAATAAGCATTGATTTGTCGCATACTTTTTTCTGGTAATACATCAAACGCATTCTTACACCTCAAAGTAGTTCCTGTTTCTGTAGCAGCACGAAAAATTGCTTTTCCAGTCTTTTCAACACCAATGTAGATCAAAGCCAGTGGTCTTCTTTGCGAAGCTTCATTGACAAGTAATCCTGCTGCTAATGGAATAGTGCTCTTCACTCTAACTATCTTTCCATCCTTTTTATAGTTGTAGATGATGGTGCAATTCGTTTCATCATGGAACTCAACGGTTAACACCTGCATAACTGTAGGTATTGGTAAATCCTCAACTTTGACTATGTTTTCAATGTTTCTTCTGGAAGCTGGAGATAGAGTACTTAACAGAGAGGCGCTTTTGATGATGAGAGTTGCCAGAGTATTCAGACTGGCGCTTTGAAAGGGAATCGTAGTGCGTTGAAGAAGTACATTGTCATCAATCACCTTCTCATCTTGTGAAGGTTTTGGTTCTTTATTCTTCAGTTGTTTTGTATTGACTTGTGTCGACATTCTAAAAGATAAAGTAAAAATCCATGTTATGATTTTTTGATTTCTTTTTCAAACCAATTTGAAGATATATATACATATATATATATATATTTACTCAATATCATACCGCTGTTAGTATCTAAATCGATAAAAAAATTAAATTTATACTCAATAGTACATCATGTTGACTTACCTCCAAACAGAAAGTCCTTCTAGCAGTTGTAGTAGATGGTGTTGTAGTAGATCTCGCTCCTTCAGTTGCTAATGTTGAAGTGACTGCTTTCTGTGTAAAAACAGTGCTTCTTATATAGCTGAAATCATGCCATTTATCATAAGGTTAAATTAATGAAACACTGTTTTTACTGAAGAACACCAATGCTTTCGCGGGAATAAATAATTTATTTTCATGCGAATGGAACCCGTTGCTTTCGCGGGAATAAACATTTTATTTTCACGCGAATACAAACTAATGCTTTCGCGGGAATAAACATTTTATTTTCACGCGAATGGAAACCATTGCTTTCGCGGGAATAAACTTTTTATTTTCACGCGAATGAAAACTGTTGCTTTCGCGGGAATAAACAATTTATTTTCATGCGAATGGAAACCATTGCTTTCGCGGGAATGAATAATTTATTTTCACACGAATACAAACCAATGCTTTCGCGGGAATAAACATTTTATTTTCACGCGAATGGAAACTGTTGCTTTCGCGGGAATGAATAATTTATTTTCATGCGAATACAAACCAATGCTTTCGCAGGAATAAACATTTTATTTTCACGCGAATGGAAATCATTGCTTTCGCGGGAATAAACTTTTTATTTTCACGCGAATGGAAACTGTTGCTTTCGCGGGAATAAACAATTTTATTTTCACGCGAATGGAAACCATTGCTTTCGCGGGAATAAACATTTCATTTTCACTCGAATGGAAATTGTTGTTTTCGCGGGAATAAAAAATTTCTTTTCACGCGAATGGAAACCATTGCTTTCGCGGGAATGAATAATTTATTTTCACGCGAATACAAACCAATGCTTTCGCGGGAATAAACATTTTATTTTCACGCGAATGGACACTGTTGCTTTCGCGGGAATGAATAATTTATTTTCACGCGAATACAAACCAATGCTTTCGTGGGAATAAACATTTTATTTTCACGCGAATGGAAAGTGTTGCTTTCGCGGGAATAAATAATTTATTTTCACGCAAATGAAAACCATGGCTTTCGCGGGAATAAACATTTTATTTTCACGCGAATGGAAACCATTGCTTTCGCGGGAATAAACTTTTTATTTTCACGCGAATGGAAACTGTTGCTTTCGCGGGAATAAACAATTTTATTTTCACGCGAATGGAAACCTTTGCTTTCGCGGGAATAAACATTTCATTTTCACGCGAATGGAAATTGTTGTTTTCGCGGGAATAAAAAATTTATTTTCACGCGAATGGAAACCATTGCTTTCGCGGGAATGAATAATTTATTTTCACGCAAATACAAACCAATGCTTTCGCGGGAATAAACATTTTATTTTCACGCGAATGGACACTGTTGCTTTCGCGGGAATGAATAATTTATTTTCACGCGAATACAAACCAATGCTTTCGTGGGAATAAACATTTTATTTTCACGCGAATGGAAAGTGTTGCTTTCGCGGGAATAAATAATTTATTTTCACGCGAATGAAAACCATGGCTTTCGCGGGAATAAACATTTTATTTTCACGCGAATGGAAACTGTTGCTTTCGCGGGAATGAATAATTTATTTTCACGCAAATACAAACCAATGCTTTTGCGGGAATAAACATTTTATTTTCACGCGAATGAAAACTGTTGCTTTCGCGGGAATAAAAAATTTATTTTCACGCGAATACAAACCAATGTTTTCGCGGGAATAAAAAAGTTATTTTCACGCGAATAGAAACCAATGCTTTCGCGGGAATAAAACATTTATTTTCATACATTTACCTATATAAGAGACAACGGTTTCAGACAGAGAGCATCCAGTTCAACAACAGTGAGCAAAGGAGCAACATCTATCTACTACATCTTCCATTGCAACTACTAAGAGTTCTCTCTTCATAAAGGTAAGACTTAAATTCAATTATTTCTGCTAGCTAACACAACTATCTGAAGGCTTTATGACATATCTATCTTTAAATTGAGTATAAAGAATTGAACCAATTTTTTCTGTTTTTCAGAATGAATACTCAAGACGTAGGAAGTCAACCATTGTATCTAAAGTCGGAATCTCAGCCTGATGAAAAGGTAAGAATTAATAAAAAATACTATTTAACACCTGTTGAAAAACCTTTAATTATTTTAGTTATCTAATTATCGCTTGTATTTTAGAACAATACAACAACAAATCCAATCTACTTAAAGGACTTCCTTCCAGAAATATATCATAACTATGTGATAAATAATGATGTTGTTGAAGAAAAAGCTGTAGAACGTTTGACATTTCAAGTTATAATATTCTGTATAACTCAACACATGATGAGTATTGGGATGTGTTGTAAGAAACATGATATATCTACAGAACTTTTTGATGACATTATAAAAAACGGTTTCGAAATCGTTTTGTCAATGGTGGAAGTCGTTAATATTAATGATTTTTTAAAAGAAATTGCAAGAAGTGCTTGGAATCAAATAGTTTTTCAAAAAATTATACAACATGAAGTGGAACAAAAAAACTTTTTATAAATTCAGAAAGCATATTTATAATTATGTCCAAATAGATAAAGCTCTATCCTCTTTTGTAGGTATTTTAGAACTAATGTTAGAAGCGTTTCATACATATTTATGAAAAATTATTAGTTGTTTTTTATTATTTTACAATAATTTGTTCAAACTATTATATTTTATTTCTTACCAATTGAGATGTTAAAAGCAGTATGATATTAAGTAAATACATATATATATATTTGAACGCATCCTTTGTTGTCTGTCTCCACATCCCAATAGTTTAATAAGCACATTCTCAATCTACCATAACTCTATGATCTTAACTGCTTTTGGCATAAATACATATATATATATATAAGACACTCTAGGTAATAAATACACTCTTAGCCATTCATGCAAATACTACCCTCTTGTTTTTAGAATGTTATGGATGCTCTTTCTGAAGAGATCCTTTGCACAGATCCATATCCAACAGAAAATAAAATGAAAAACGGCAAAACAACTCCTAAGAGAAGGAAAACTGCTCCAAAAAAGCGAATAGTAAGGAAACGAAAACAAATAGTGAGAAAACAAACTACTTCCGTTGATAAGCAAACAATGGAGAGTGCAGCTATAGCTCTTTTAACAGTTGAATGTCTCAACGAAAGGAGAGCTAGGGAATTAGAAAAGTCTAAAGGTTCTCAAGTGATTGACTCACCAAAAGTTCCGATTTGCAAAACATTTGAAGATCTTCCTATCCCAAGCATTATGCGGGTGACTGGTGTGATACATCCATCAAGTAAGGAGAAGTGTAGATATTATCAAGTACACTACCATGATCCTTCAGATATAAATAAACTCGAACCCAAAATACTCCTCTGTCCAGTTGAAATAGCTAAAAACTTCAACTGTGATAATTACCCCCCTCCGTTTAACGTTGTATATTTGGGTAGAAAGGGAAAACCAAAAAATAAAAGTGTTCTTTGGTATGATGTCAGACATGTTACCAGACATCCTCTAAGCAAAAAGAAAGCTGAAGAGGAATCACTATATTTGAGTACATTGGCTAAAGGTCAGCTCAAACGCTTCTTGAACATCAAGACCCTCAATAGTTTTCAACCCGGTGCTATTTTTCCTTACCAAGATGTTGTTGATAGATTCGTTCCTCATCGATTTAAAGGAGGGCAGTCGAATGTAATTTGTATCCGTTATACCATTGAACAATGTGGAGAAACGCTGTTGAAGACGCTTGCCATACCAGACAAATATGCTTCAGAAGCTAACCGATATACTCCAGGTGTGATGATCTACAAAGGAAAAACAACCCACGGAAAATTTAAGACAGAATACGATCTTTCATTTTGCTCTCCATACAGTCTCAGTCGAATGTATTGGAGACAATATTGTGATCAAGCAAAGCACAACAAAACAATATTAGAAATTGATGATGATGAACTTGAAGATTTTCTACGTGGAGATTTTGATGATTTTGAGACAGGATATGTTGCTGAAAAAAAATGATGAGATACATGATAAAACTCGGTGAGAGTTTTTCTCTAATCATTGTAAATAATACTTCAACTCAATTTAGATGTAGTTGTAGTTATTTTTACCTCAAATAATTTTTTGTTTTAGCAATGGATAGTCTCTAATTCAAAAAAACAAGTTGGACAATGTGACTTGGTGAGCTATTTCCCTTTTCTATCTAATGTAAACTATCCAATGTAACTAAAGCTATAATTCAAATTCATGTAATTATTTTAAATTTTTGTTTAATCATTCTATACTAATACATAACTTTTTATTTTAGTTCATTACGAATTCAAAAGCACATAAAACAGAAGTCTCCCTTCTTAAGATATAACATCACTACATCAAAGACATCATTGTAAAAAAAGACTATGTATTAATTGTTATTACTTAGTATTTACTGACTCTAGCTATATTATATGGAGAGATTTTCCCTACTTATTACACAATAAATGTATATATTCACATATTGTTTCATTTTTAATCACTGTATTTATTCAATGTAGATATATCTCCTCTCTCTCCTCTCTCTCAAGATATCATATGAGTCGGAATTACAGAAAATTATCAAACCTTAAATGCCTTACATTCAAAATCTCGATACCCTATGAGTTATAATTATGTATACAGTTATGTAAAAAATTATCATAACCTAAATGCCATACATTCAAAAATTAGATGCCATATAAGTTCAAATTAAGTAAAAAAATAATCAAAACTCAAATGCCACTTAAATGCCACTCAAATGCCACTCAAATACCCCGCAAATAAAATACAGTATAAACTCGGCGAACCCATCCAACGTCATAACCCATTACCTCAACTCCAAAGTCAGAACCACAAAAAAACACTTGGTAGGGAGATCTGCTCATATATTACTACTTATACATATGTTATACATTAGTTGGTACTAAGTTTATACATACATTATATATTAGTTGGTACTAAGTCTATACATGCATTATATATTAGTTGGTACTAAGTCTATACATATGTTATACATTAGTTGGTACTAAGTCTATAAATACATTATATATTAGTTGGTACTAAGTCTATCCATACATTATATATTAGTTGGTACTAAGTCTATACATGCATTATATATTAGTTGGTACTAAGTCTATACATAGGTTATACATTAGTTGGTACTAAGTCTATACATACATTATATATTAGTTGGTACTAAGTCTATACATACATTATATATTAGTTGGTACGAAATGTATACATACATTATATATTGGTTGGTACTAAGTCTATACATACATATTTATTGATACTAATTCTATACAAACATTATATATGCTAGGCCATTCACCTAAACACCTTATTACAAGAGCACTCAAATGGGGTAAAAAATGGTTTCCTGTTGCTTACGATGACCTATCTCCCAGAAGAGTGGTCCATATGATACTGGACACCTTTGCCAGTATATTAGGCAATGCTTCCCTGCAGCGGAACATATTAGCAGTGCAATCCCACACTGTTGAAGACGCTGTCAGAACTGGCAAGAAACTCCTCCAGATACAGACAGGCTTGGAAGATAAATCCTCTGGAGTAAGGGTAGGAGACAACGGAGAGGAGCAACAACAGCTAGGTGGTAGGCCCTCCGTGGTCTCTCCCTTCAACCAGATTCAACAGATGCCCACCCTACCTGAAAATACCTCAGTCGCTCTATTGAAAAATAAGCAGACGCTAAAAAATGCCATCAAGCTCCAATCAGCAGAGTTACAGCAGCCGAAACACCAACCGACTCCTCCAGAGAGCTGCCCTCCAGCACCCCTCAACCTCACAAACCGCTGGGCAACTTCCGCCCATCCATCCCCCCCAGGCCCTCTGCCTTCAAGCCAACTGACACCCTCTATCCCCTTCAGAATGGGCCTACAAAGCAAGTGATTTTCCGTTTGGCCGTATAGATATGTCCAAATTGACACCTGATGCACCACCAACCTGCTGTCACAACACCTGTTCGACTGACTATCCCTCGCAACCCAGAGTTCCTTGTGAGAGAGTGACTCTTATGTTATTATGGCAGATAGTACTCACATACCATTTTTCGGTACCCTCCAACTTCCCATCCATCTACATGACATAAAGACATAGGATAACTTTATGGTGAGTCAGATAAATGAGGATGCCATTTTAGGCATGCTTTTTCTCACCTCTCACCAGTGTCACATGAAGTTTGACCAGTTGGTCATTGTGATAAATGGTTGGGAGCTCCTGTGCACCAACCAACAAGGCAGAATGCTCACCAAAAGGGTGCAAGTGATAAGAGACACCCACACTTCACTTCTCACAGAAATGATAGTTCTGTGCAAAATCACACCACAGATCTTCCCATTGACATAAAAAAAAGAAACCGCTGAGTTGCCGCCACAGTTTCTCCACATGATCCCGAGCCGGCTAGAGTACAAGCTATAGAAGAAGACATGAAGAGACGTACTGCAAACCTTCCTTTACCTGTTCTTGTCATCCTCAGACCGCCACTATGATGTAGCCAGATACTAGAGAAACAATTAATCCGTATGCCCTTGTTGGTGTTCACTGCTCAGTGAACTACTCTCCACTACTGCACTCCCAGCCAGTAACGAAATTAAAAGATGCAATCACCCAGGCAGAAGAGATGCAGCAGATAAAACGGTGGCAACATTTAATGCACTTCACCTCCGGAGCGCTACCAAGCCCCTACTCCAGAGGACAGACACAGTACCTTGGCATGTAACCGCCGTCCATTGTCACATATCCCATTTCTGCCACACAGGCTTCCAACATTGCCCCTTCCTGGATCCCTCCCCCTCCCTTATTCCTCCTGTCGCGGAACATAAACCCTCACACACGGTCCCCCTCAGTGCTGAAACCGCAGACAATCAAGCCACTAGAAGTTGTCCGTCAAGACCAAAGCCCACCCCCCATGCCTAGAAGCACATCTGTGTTGGGAAACGACAACCGTCCTCAGTAGTCACCCTTCAGACTAGCTGCACAAGGGCACAGACATAGAAAAGAGAACTAAGGCTAGAAAAGCACAACTCTGCAACTTCAGCTATTCCTACTACGGTTCCTACACCCCTCCCCCCAGAGTCGGTAAGACAATCAGTACAAGAAAATGAGTCCCATGGCATCATGCAGACGGTACCCAGATCCCCTTCTACGGCGCAGTAAAAACTGCCCTTTGTCTTCGTGATCTGAAGACAAAAGCCACCTTTGTTGTCAACCACATAAATGAGGATGCCATTTTGGGCATGCCCTTCCTCACTGACTATAACTGCCGGTTGAATTTTGCTGAATTTTCCATTGTTGTATCCGGGAACTAAATCCACTGCACTGACAAAGACGGCACAATACTGATAAACAATGTCTAAGTCCTCCGAACCACCTCCCATCATCCCCAAGCCAACTGCATGATGCTGGGCGAGGAACTGCAACTGCCAGACCAAGTGTCCTGCCACCCCCCTTTACAGATTGTATGCCAGTACATGAGACCCTGAGAGAACAGCAGATGGAAGTTAGAGCAGAAGAAGGAGACAACCTCCTAAGAATGTCACAAGGCCAGAGTTCAGTGCAAACCAAGTGCCACTTTAAGCCATACCACACCAGTAACGACCTCAGAGGAAATTTACCAGCTACCGTGGAGCCTAGAAGGCACCCTAACGTAAAAGGCACCAGAGCGAGCGTTACACCACCTCCCCTGTCACCCCATTACCCCTTCCCCATTTGATCCCCCGCCATCTGCAACAAAGATGCAACTCCCTCTCATTCGAGATGAACTGCTTTTGAAGCAGCCAGAAAACCTAAAACCTGCCACCCCCTTACCCTCCTCAGTTAATTTGGAGCTAATCAGTCAAATGCTACAGCCAGAAGTGACCAAAGACAGCAGGAGTTACTCCCCCCGGTAACTGAGACACCCCCATCCCCTACACACTGACTGAGAACCAGCCAACCCACATGACATCCCAACGCCCTCACAGAAATGCAGGCCCACCTCTGCGCTATGGACAGTCACTATGTCGTTCAGTGATAACTAAAGAAGGAGCGGATAGTTAAGTTGGAAAAGACAATGTTTTTGAGATTCCAACGGTATCCTCGACCAATGTTCCTATTGGACTGCCTGCAGACTACCTGACCCCTGCAATACCAGAGCCTAGAAATAATACTTGTAGAAGCTCAGTTCCCTGGCAAGAAGACACCCAAGTGCTTAAGTCACAGAGATAGATCAATCCCACTGCAAAGATGCTAATTTGTGCAGACGGTTTATGGCGCCCGGCATGAAGAATACCCCTTAAAAAAATGTAGCTAACCCCCCTTTCTTGACATTGAAAAAAGGATCCCCTGACGAAGGTCCTCACTAGAGATTAATTGTCAGATCCCACTCACCTAGGAGATATTGTCTCCATACAGTTGACCTTACCACCCATTGAACGTTGCCAATCCACCCTTGGCAGCTAACCGCTCCACTCTCAAACCAGGTCAAACTAGCTCGCTGCGAGTGGGAAAAGTCATACCCATGCTAGCAGTTGAGGTGACAAGATGTGCTGTAGCTGCCTGTCAACAAATGGATTGTTCAGAAAACGTTTCACCTCTGCCTGAGGAAAAAAATTGCCTACATCTCTAAGAAGAAATGGAGATTGCTTCAGTCGCCACACAGCCATCTTCCCCCCTCTAAACGACGCCACTCCCAATGCATTCCCCTGTATCTACTCTGCTTTCCCCACTTGCACCGCATGGATCAGCTAAAGAGAAGAAGGACAAATTATTGTTAGAGGTCAATGCAGAGATGGAGTTAGTAGACAGTTGTATGCACTGCCACAGTTCCCCCTGAGACACTCTCACTCTTAAGCAGCCCAACGCCCCCCCCCCCATCCTCTGTGGTTGTCCTCCGAGTCTCCCCCTACCTTATTATTTCTTGATCTCCCGGCGCTACTGCTATGTCAGCTGGAGATACCTTACACAGCCAGAGTGAAATTTACCACCACCCCCCCCCTCCCCTCCCCTCCGTACATAGTGCCCCATGCTCTCAGGTGCAAGACGCATCAGATCCTGGTTACAGCAAACTAACCGTGCAACAGGAACCGCCTTCGAAGCCCAGGTTGCCCCATACAGTCACCCATGAATGGATGCAAACTATTGGCAAGATAGTGCATGGCAAACGCAGAGGTGCAAAACTGTTAGCTGTGTGTGTCAATCCCGGCCACTCCTTCCTTGTGGATACCCCTCCACTCCCTTCTTCCCCCCTCACTAGACCCCCGTTTGGAAACAAGAGCTGTGAAAAGTCCCACAGGACCCGCCACACGAGGAAGACAAGGATTTACAGTTAGTCTGAACCTTAGAAGAATGCCTACTACCGTCAATGCTCCTGAATCTACCCTTCCCCGAACCGGTGAACGAAGCATCATCTTTGGCTCAGCCAATCCCCGTTGTCCAGTTAGTAGATGTTGTCGTCCCGCATCTAACCAGTACTATTGCCATTGTCAATATGCCTGTAACAGTCGAGATTGTGTCTATAATCGCCAGAAGATACTGGAAAAAGTAGAGGATCTCGAGCACCACCAAAGACTAGGCTATATTTACGCTGTGAGGATTTAAAGTCGAGATAATCCGGATTTCTTTGGCGTTTGCACCCCGACACAGACAGAAAGAACCAAATCTCAGACGCCGGAGTCCTCCTCACCGGCCAGAACACCCATACCTCCCCCTTTTTCCCCTAATGATCCTGTTACATGGTCCAAGGTTGCTCCGTTGATGATCCTGCCCCTCGGTGGGTATAGAATACCAAAGAAAACCACGCACATAGACCTTGCCCCCTACTGAAGCTTTGGCTGTTTCCTCCAGTCCCCTGTCCTCGCCGGACTGCACTTCCCCTGCAACGCATAGGGAACTTCCCCGCTTGCCATGTGTTCCCAGGAACCTACTCCCCCTTGCTCCTACAGTGCCTCCCCTACTGAACCTGTACTCAGCAAAGAAGCGCTGGCCGTCAAGTTTCTACAGAAGCAAGAAAAGTTAGCCTCCCACATTGAACAAGATATTGGAGAATGGGAGATGTACATACGGCAAGCCCTTTCAGGTGCCTTCCCGCAGGCAGAGGTGGCTGACCTGCGAGCCCAAGCAGAATACGTGCAGAGGGAAGTCTCCGAGTGAGAGAAGTTTGCACGAACAGTACTTAGAGGCATGTTTCAAGTTCACACACCTTCCCTTACAGACCACACAGGTTGTGTGCGACTTATCTCTTAATTAAAATCACACTGGATGTGTGCACCCCCCCCCCCTGTTCAACCTACAGATGGAATGACCTGTTCGTATTCTTACTACCATTACTACAGTATATCATCCCCTCTTCTCTACTACATGGTCTATGCAAACGGGATGCGGATGTACCTACACTTCCCATACGGCACCAGATGTGTTGTCCAAGATTGATTTTGTGGTTCAGATAATTCCTTCCCGACCATGCCCTCTACCGGTAGCCCGATGCCTTCCCCCGGAGATATTCTCTGTCCTGCCTGAATTCTCATCCACCCTCCATTGTGAACTACCATCACTACAGTACTCATAGTTGAAGCGGCCTGTGTAATGGATTGCTACTCGTTTATTCACTCATCATAGAAATATAAATAGACTAGCTGAGCGTAAGCATGCCAGTTATTACAATGCATCTTGGAATTTACCCACCAGAAAAAAGTGAGCCTGCCTTACACCTGGTAGAAGAGCCAAGCCTTACCAGATGAGTCAAGTCCTAGGGCCTGTAGATGAGCCAAGCCGCCTTTGCTCGTACGGACTATTGATAATTTTCAGTGACATCATGTGCCTTGTATTATAATAGCAATTAATTCCTGTGTGCTAACCTATATTCTTATACGTCATGTTTCCTTTTGTTGTGCCATTTGTATTTGGCTGATCAGAATAGGCGCTTTTATTGCTTGTTGTAACTAAGCCTACTTGGTATAAATAGAAAGATTTTAAGCTCACTGGGCAGACCTGCTTTAGACCTTTTGCATTCCTGCTTGAGAACTCAGCTGTGCGCTTGTCCAGAGAGCAACACCCCGTGCAAGCTATTGTATATTGATCCTTACTGGTTGTTTTTTGTTGCTTGTTGAACAGCGGTGTATTCTCATACACATGTGGACAGGATCAAGAAGTTAGTCCTACGCGTTTCTGTAGTGGAACCGACCCTGAGCTACTCATAAAATGCTATAGTGTGTCTCTCGGTGTAATTGACACAGATAACTTGTTTAAGTTTTCAGCTTCGACCGTGTGGTATACCTCCCTCGGGCAGGTGTCGGTAAAGGCAATTCATAGTAACACTAAAAACCTTCGTAATATTTCTAGGTTATTGCTATTAAAAAGTAATAACGTAGAAATATTCCCAGAAATAACTTGTTTAAATTTTAAACTATTTTGAGATTATAATTCTATAAGAATTATGATTAACTTCTAGCTATTGTGATGGATTTTACTGACTACATACAGTGACCACTACTGCGCAGAGGTCCCCCTGTTGGTGGCTACCACAGGCATGCTTCCAATAAATGCAATAGATAAAGACCGGAACCTATTGTAATGATTATATTGCTCTAACAAATGATTATTACTAATAATTAATCATACCGGCACTGAGTATTACTACAGCAACCCCCGGTATTTACTACCCCGACCCTGGGTAGCTATCCCGGGTCGGCAGCAAGATAGCCGCCAAGTTGAGAGTGACGAAACATAGCCGAAGAGCCTCCAGAAGTCACCTCCCGGAGATATCTACCCTTGGATATAGAGAAATGTGAGCCAAAGGCCAAGTAACTTACAAGGACAATACCCATCAATCACTGGCCAAGTTAGCTATGGACTCTGCCCCTTACCTATGGGCGCCAGTGTGCTTTAACTCATTTAACCTTATATCATTGGATAATACCGCTTGCTATATCTATATATTGCTACTATATACTGTATAACTTCCTGCCATGCCTCCTGTGCATGGCTGGAACTTTTCCATCACTCTGCCTATAAAAGGCAGAGATTTTACCATACTCATTGCACTTACTGTTATGACATGAGCTTGTCTTGTATTGCCTCTTTTCATTCGGGTTATGAATAAAGGATATATTTATACACTACTTAAACACAGTGTATGTCTGAGCCGAGGGCTCGCTACCATTGTTAAAGTCGGTCATTTACTTTGCAACACTTTGTTTGTGCCATTCCGGCACGGGGTCACCTTTGAGTTGAGGTAGACTGTAGATTGTCAGGCCTGCAGTGGCTGACGGTATTGCTGTGGCTGAACAAGACAGCGCGTCTACCAGCACAACCCCCTAGCGGAAGGTGGTGGACGTCAAAATCCGCTACACTGTTATATGTAATTATCGGTTGTTTAAAATTTGGTTTGAAAATTGAATGGTACAAAAAAACAGTCTATATTCTATTTATTTTTTTACAACATATGTGGTAACAAAAGCATTATATTTCAGCCTTTATTTCTTTGCTTCAACTCGAAGATTTTTGTTTAAAATTTCCATGGAGCTAGGAGGGATTCTGAATTTTTAGATGAATGGCTTTTTGAAACTTTAACTTGTCAACTCGTTGTGGTATGAGCTGTTAAAATTGAGCCATTTTTCTATATAAGTTATAGAGTAGTTACTGAAGCATTTGCCTTGACACTGTCATGTGACAAAGACTGTTGGTCACACTTTGATTAGGATCAGATTATGAAGCACAGCTGTAATTTGAAACAAGTTAACAAACGCATTTCGACTTTGACAGCTGAAGTTACCAAACAAGAAGTCAGAGAGAATAAACTAGCGCATGCCAACGAAGAGGTAACAGATGGGAGGTTTGGTTTATCGCAGGTTGACAGCCCTAAAATTGAACAACAACGCAAATTCAGAAATCGGAAACTAACCAAAGACCCAGAGATAAATAATAGATTCAACAGACAACTCAATGGTGGATATAATCTTTTACTTGATAAGTTACATAAAGTATAGTAGCTTAAATTACTAGTACTTGTATCTACTAGGTAAGTTATATAACTTGTAGTAGATTATATTACTAGTACTTGTATCTACTTGATAAGTTATATAACTTGTAGTAAGTTACATTACTAGTGCTTGTATCTACTTGATAAGTTATATAACTTGTAGTAGATTACATTACTAGTGCTTTTATTTACTTGATAAGTTATATAACTTGTAGTAGAGTACATTACTAGTGCTTGTATTTCCTCATTCATACCACCAACTGTATATCGTTTCAGCTACTGACAGGGTATCCACAAATAGAGAGATCAGGTCAATTCCTGACATGAAGCTATTCTGGGAGGAAATAACAAACAAGTTGAATGAAGTGGACAAAATAAAACCAAAAGCGAAGACTTCAACCAACATATGCAGACAAGGGGAAATAAATAAAAATGAGTTAGACACCAACTACAGAGGAAGCTCTACCGGTAAAAACATATCCAGTATTTATGGTACAAAAATGTATCTACTGATTAATTGTAGCACCTGTTTGTATACTTCATCTGTTTGTATACTTCACCTGTTTGTATACTTCATCTGTTTGTATACTTCATCTGTTTGTATACTTCATTTGTTTGTATACTTCATCTGTTTGTATACTTCATCTGTTTGTATACTTCACCTGTTTGTATCTTCAAGTAGAGGAACTAGAGAAGAAAGTATGGAAGTGCAAGAAATGTGGAAGTTTGGAAGGCGAATTGGTGGATGAGAAGGAAGATCAAGTTCTAAATCTTTCACCTTCAAACAAAGTCTGATTGCAGAAAACACTCATCTTGTGTTATATTTACATTTACACCGGTTTGTGGCTTATTTCATTTAGCTGTTCAGTGATGACAAAACCAATTTTTTTGTTCGATCAACTTTTTCAACATATATCAATGTGATTTTGGAGTAGCTGAAACGTTAGAAGCTGAATGATTTCTTTTCCTGTAACAGGTGCTATTTAAACTTTTACTCAGACATTATCTTGCAGATTCTCAAGTTTTTAAGTTTAAATTTACACTCACCCCTAACACTACTTATAGACTGACAACTCAGTAATACTCACTGAGGTTTTATTATAACCTATTACACTTTCTACTAGGTATTGTGGTTTATATATTTGGTCATGAGTGCTCAGAAAATTGTAGATTCCTACCAACTGTTGATTTAAAAGAAACAACTCCAGTTGTTTTTTTTTCTGATTTAGTTTTTTATTTCACATATACATGATTAACCTGTAGTCGATTGCTGTTGCTAGTAACTAGATACATTCTTTGGCGATTCTTTGTGGTACAATGTTTTAGTCTGACTGATTGTTATGTAATAAAATAGATATTAGTGTAACCAAAAATAATCATATCTGGATTGAATAGTTTGACATGTGACCTTCATGAAGGTTGCTGTTTAGTTTTATAGAGACAACTAGTTATGAATGGAACCAATGAGCTGAATATCTAGGTTAAACACACAAGTTCAGATCTAGATCTGTTTATGGTAGCAAACATTATACAACTTAACACTGCTGATCAATCTTTGACCATAGCAGATCAAAATGCAACATTGATTGCACATTTCATTGGTAGGTGTGTGTAGCCACGGCCTTATAGAGACAACTAGTTACGAATGATGAACTCAATGAGTTGAATCTCTGTGTTAAACACACGAGTCCAGATGTAATTCTGTTTATGGTGGCAAACATTATACTACTTAACCCTTCTGATCAATCTTTGACAATAACAGATCAAAATACAACATTGATTGCACATGCCACTAGTACAAACAATCTACAGATTGACTAGCTTGTGATGTGGTACTGAGTTTTAGATTGTCAACTCTGTTGTGCTGATAATACATTTTAGGGTTGTCCGCTCCTAGTATTGGAGGCACAACTCCCACTTTATAGTAACCAATGGGGATCCAGCCTGTAGTTTCAATTTGTAGATGCAACCGGAAGTAGTTCTGTCGCTAAGACAATTTATCATTCGAAATCACGATTTGCTTGACTTTTATCTTGGTTTTAGACATATTAAGCGGCTGATATGAAAAGAACGATGTGGTTGAGGAAGCTCGAGGATCAAATGGCCTTTAATTTTGTTTTTCACAAATCGTTTTGGTTAATTCACTTTAAACAAAGTAATTGAATAATGACGCTCATAGATACTACGCGGTAGAGCAATAGTTTTGTATTTTGGGCTAAATTAAGTTTTCCAACGTTAATCAATTACAGTGCGCCCTTGTAGTTTACCTCAACAGTGGCTATGTATTATGGTGGTTGATCTACGCGGCGCATCAGCGGTATTATAAACTCCATCCCCATCTACTGCTCATGAATCGTTGGTTGCGGATTTCATAACTCTAGTAACCGACTAGGAATAATAATAATAACAAACTCTTATGACCATCACCAAGGTTACCAAACATGTGGTGTGTCCTGCGGAGTGTGACTAATACATGGCAATTGTTTACTTTGGCTTTATTGTTTAATTTTCCAGGTGATTGATTAACAACTTTGTTGATTTTATTATTAACTATAAATAATCATAAGTAATATTATTATTATTAATTGAAATAAGTAAATAAATTATCTTCTTAAGGTTGTTGAGTGAAACTTTTAATTTTCTAATCACAAGTTTTATCAAACTTGTGATTGAATGAAAGTTACTCAACACCGAAATGAAATAAATAGCGTTAATTCCTGATGACAACACAATAATTAAATGAAATTAAACGTGCTCATAAAAAATGATTATTTTGGCTAGTTATCTATGCGTATTGTGCCAACAACACTAAGTGAGCTATTAGAGACACTGAAGCTTGTGCCATTACAATATATTAGTGAGAAGATAACTCTAAATTAAGGAAAATGGTAAAATTGGTGGACTTTTGAAAATCTTATTAGTATTGTAGTAAAACGGCAACGAAACTTCGGTTGCATCGAATTAGCACACCCTGGTGAGCGACTAAAATCCGCCGGGTGCACATTAATTTATAACCACCTCGCTGTCAGGTGCTGCCATACAAGTATAAATATTGGCCTTGGTTTAGTTTTTTTGGCACAACAACACAATAAGTTTTCCTACACTTTCACATTCAGTCTTAGAGGTTACAATGATGCAATATAGGAAACGGTAGGCTTTAAAACACCTAGCATAACTTGATTGCCAAAATTATTCATGCTTTTGGTTATCTGGGATATAAATGAAAGTGAAGAAAGTTTTATTCCGCTCAATGACCCTGTAGGATGAAAACAATGTGTGAGCTTTTAATACATTAATATTCTTTCATCAGTTGTTTTTGTCACATTTTTGTTTCATTAGTAGCAATATATGAGCAGATCTCCCTACCAAGTGTTTTTTTGTGGATTTGATCTTGGGGGTTATGCAATGAGTTACGACGTTGGATGAATTCGCCGAGTTTATATTGTATTTTATTTGAGAGACATTTGAGTGGCATTTGAGTGGCATTTAAGTGGCATTTGAGTTTTGATTATTTTTTACTCGATTTGAACTCATATGGCAGCTAGATTTTGAATGTATGGCATTTAAGTTTTGATAATTTTTTTACATAATTCGAACTCATATGGCATCTTGAGAGAGAGGAGAGAGAAGAGAGAGAGGAGAGAGGAGAGAGGAGTTTTATCTTCATTAAATAAATATATTGAACAAAAATGAAACATTATAAGATTATATACATTGATTACATAATAAGTAGGGAAAATCTTCCTGTATAATATAGCTAGAGTCAGTAAATACTAAGTGATATAAAGCACTACAACTTGTAACGACAATCGATACATACATACATACATACATACATATGGTATCTTGAGAGAAAGAAAGGGATAGAGGAGAGAGGGAGAGAGAGGAGAGAGGGGGAGAGAGAGGAGAGAGAGATTCTTTAGTTTTCTATACATTCATATATATATATATATGGTTAGTTATGTACATATTTATGGGTATATTTATATCTACATAGAGAGAGAGGAGATATATCTACATTGAATACCTTTATTGATCAAAAATGAAACATTATATGATTATATACCTGATTACATAATAAGTAGGTAAAATCTTCCTATATGATATAGCTAGAGTCAGTAAGAGAGGAGAGATGAGTATTTGGTAGAGAAGAGAGGAGAGAGAGGGGCTTGAGTGTAAATATTTATTTTAGTTATTTACATAATAAGTATATTGAGTACTATAAAATATCTTGGAATTAATGAAAGAAGTTATGAAATAGTGGTGAGTAATTAAGTAATTCAGTAAGGAAATTGGCTGGAATCGTATACTAAGTTATACAAAGCAATACAACTTGTAATGACATTCAATGCATTCATACATACATACATATGGTATCTTGAGAGAGAGAAAGAGAGAGAGGAGAGAGATCTTTTAGTTTTCTAGCAATTAATGTATATATGGTCAATTATGTACATATTTTTGGGTATATTTATATCTACATAGAGAGAGAAGAGAGGAGATATATCTAAATTGAATAAATACATTGATTAAAAATGAATCATTATATGATTATATACATTTATTACATAATAAGTAAGGAAAATCTCCCCACATAATATAGCTAGAGTCAGTAAATACTACGTAATACAAAGCACTACAACTTGTAATAAATACAAAGTAATAACAGTTAATGCATAGTTTGTTCCTTTACAATGTTGTCTTTGATGTAGTGATGTTATATCTTAGGAAGGAAGACTTCTGTTCTATGTGCTTTTAATTTCGTAATGAACTAAAATAAAAAAATTATGTATTAGTATAGAATGATTAAGCAAAAATGTAAAATAATTACATGAATTTGAATTATAGTTCTAGTTACATTGGATAGTTTACATTATTAGAAAAGGGAAATAACTCACCAAGTTACATTGTTCAACTTGTTCTTTCTTGAGCATTATTTTCACCAAGTGCTTTTGATTCTCTTTCATCTATCTAAAACAAAACAAAAAATACTTGCTTTATAAATATGTTGTAAAAAAATACACTAATTACACCAAAAAAGTGCTTTTTTTTTACCTGAAAAAAATGTATATGTTCAACATTTTGTTGTAAAAACTACGTTAATTACACCCAAAAAGTCCTTTTCTTTACCATGAAAATGTATATATTCAGCATTTTGTTGTAAAAAATACACTAATTACATCAAAAAAGTCCTTTTTTCACCTAGAAAATGTATATATTCAGCATTTTGTTTAATTTATGGTAAAAATTAGTAAAACTCACCTATAGTGATATGATTGCCTTGAGTTATAGATTAGCTTTTTGAACTCTTGTTCTGGACAGTTTTTTCAGCATCATCGAAATATAATATAAGTAATTTTTAGAGTCTTCATTGGTTTGGTATCATCTAAGTAGGTGATAGATCTTGAAAGAAATTCTTGCTGTGTTGGAGAAGTGTGCTGTCTTCAGAATCCATGTAGTTTGAGTCTTCATTGATTTGGCATCATCTAAGTAAGTCGTAGATCTTGAAAGGAATTCTTGCTGTGTTGGAGAAGTAGACTGTCTTCAAAATTCATGTAGTTTGAGTCTTCATTGGTTTGGTATCATTTAAGTAGGTGGTAGATCTTGAAATGAATTTTTGCTGTGTTGGAGAAGTATGCTGTCTTCAAAATTCATGTAGTTTGAGTCTTCATTGGTTTGGTATCATCTAAGTAGGTGGTAGAGCTTGAAAGGAATTCTTTCTGTGTTGGAGAAGTATGCTGTCTTCAAAATTGATGTAGTTTGAGTCTTCATTGGTTTGGTATCATCTAAGTAGGTGGTAGATCTTGAAATGAATTCTTGCTGTGTTGGAGAAGTGCGCTGTCTTCAAAATCGATGTAGTTTGAGTCTTCATTGATTTGGTATCATCTAATTAAGTCGTAGATCTTGAAAGGAATTCTTGCTGTGTTGGAGAAGTATACTGTCTTCAGAATTCATGTAGTTTGAGTCTTCATTGGTTTGGTATCATCTAAGTAGGTGGTAGATCTTGAAATGAATTCTTGTTGTGTTGGAGAAGTGCGCTGTCTTCAAAATTGATGTAGTTTGAGTCTTCATTGGTTTGGTATCATCTAAGTAGGTGGTAGATCTTGAAAGAAATTCTTGCTGTGTTGGAGAAGTCGACTGTCTTCAAAATTCATGTAGTTTGAGTCTTCATTGGTTTGGTATCATCTAAGTAGGTGGTAGATCTTGAAATGAATTCTTGCTGTGTTGGAGAAGTGCGCTGTCTTCAAAATCGATGTAGTTTGAGTCTTCATTGATTTGGTATCATCTAAGTAAGTCGTAGATCTTGAAAGGAATTCTTGCTGTGTTGGAGAAGTGCGCTGTCTTCAAAATCGATGTAGTTTGAGTCTTCATTGATTTGGTATCATCTAATTAAGTCGTAGATCTTGAAAGGAATTCTTGCTGTGTTGGAGAAGTATACCGTCTTCAAAATTCATGTAGTTTGAGTCTTCATTGGTTTGGTATCATTTAAGTAGGTGGTAGATCTTGAAATGAATTTTTGCTGTGTTGGAGAAGTATGAGTATGCTGTCTTCAAAATTCATGTAGTTTGAGTCTTCATTGGTTTGGTATCATCTAAGTAGGTGGTAGAACTTGAAATGAATTCTTGCTGTGTTGGAGAAGTGCGTTGTCTTCAAAATTGATGTAGTTTGAGTCTTCATTGGTTTGGTATCATCTAAGTAGGTGGTAGATCTTGAAAGAAATTCTTGCTGTGTTGGAGAAGTCGACTGTCTTCAAAATTCATGTAGTTTGAGTCTTCATTGGTTTGGTATCATCTAAGTAGGTGGTAGATCTTGGAAGGAGTTCTTGCTGTGTTGGAGAAGTCGACTGTCTTCAAAATTCATGTAGTTTGAGTCTTCATTGGTTTGGTATCATCTAAGTAGGTGGTAGATCTTGAAAGAAATTCTTGCTGTGTTGGAGAAGTGTGCTGTCTTCATCTTCATTGGCTTGGTATCATCCAAGTAGGCGGTAGATCTTGAAATGAATTCTTGCGGTGTTGGGGAAGTATTCTGTCTTCAAAATCTATGTAGTTTGAGTCTTCATTGGTTTGGTATCATCTAAGTAGGTGGTAGATCTTGAAAGGAATTCTTGCTGTGTTGGAGAAGTGTACTGTCTTGAAAATTGATGTAGTTTGAGTCTTCATTGGTTTGGCATCATCTAAGTAGGTGGATCTTGAAAGGAATTCTTGCTGTGTCACATAAGTAGGAGAGAAAGTCATGTTGTTTTACATCTATCGTTGGTGTTGGTAGATCTTGACCACATGTTTATAGTCTTTGCTACTGCTGCATTTTGTCTCAAACAAGAGTCCAAAGTAGACATCATAACTACAAAATACAAAAAATTGATTGTTACAATTGATTCATTTATTTTCATTGGCTTTATCTACATAGAGTAGCGAAGAAAAAGTTTGTGTGAGTATAAAACTGTCTAGTAGAGATAAATTTATATCTAGGTTCAACTAGCATTGAATAATTATTATTATTTTGTTAATAATAAATAAGTTGAGTCGGCTACTTTACTAGAGCTTGGACAAACACTTATTTTAAAAATGAATAATTAGAGCTTTCTACTAGTGTTAAATAATTATTGATAATAATTTACCTTATCACCACTTAGAGCCAGATGATTTAATTAACTAAAGACAAATAATTATTTTAGCATTTCTTACCTTGATGCTGGATGTTCTCCTAGTAGCTGTAGTAGATGATGGTTCTCCGCTTGCTGTTGAAGAACTGGATGCTTTCTGTGTGAAAACAGTGGCTCTTAAATAGCTAAAGTTGCACTGATTAAACCCTATGAATCAGCATTTTTTCCAATGCTTTCGCGGGAATAAATAGTTTATTTTCAGGCGAATAGAAACAGTTGCTTTCGCGGGAATAAATAGTTTATTTTCACGCGAATAGAAACAGTTGCTTTCGCGGGAATAAATAGTTTATTTTCACGCAAATAGAAACAGTTGCTTTCGCGGGAATAAATAGTTTATTTTCACGCGAATAGAAACAGTTGCTTTCGCGGGAATAAATAGTTTATTTTCACGCGAATAGAAACTGTTGCTTTCGCGGGAATAAATAATTTATTTTCACACGAATAGAAACAGTTGCTTTCGCGGGAATAAATAGTTTATTTTCACGCGAATAGAAACAGTTGCTTTCGCGGGAATAAATAGTTTATTTTCACGCGAATAGAAACAGTTGCTTTCGCGGGAATAAATAATTTATTTTCACTCGAATAGAAACAGTTGCTTTCGCGGGAATAAATAGTTTATTTTCACGCGAATAGAAACAGTTGCTTTCGCGGGAATAAATAGTTTATTTTCACGCGAATAGAAACTGTTGCTTTCGCGGGAATAAATAATTTATTTTCACACGAATAGAAACAGTTGCTTTCGCGGGAATAAATAGTTTATTTTCACGCGAATAGAAACAGTTGCTTTCGCGGGAATAAATAGTTTATTTTCACGCGAATAGAAACTGTTGCTTTCGCGGGAATAAATAGTTTATTTTCACGCGAATAGAAACAGTTGCTTTCGCGGGAATAAATAGTTTATTTTCACGCGAATAGAAACAGTTGCTTTCGCGGGAATAAATAGTTAATTTTCACGCGAATAGAAACTGTTGCTTTCGCGGGAATAAATAATTTATTTTCACACGAATAGAAACAGTTGCTTTCGCGGGAATAAATAGTTTATTTTCACGCGAATAGAAACAGTTGCTTTCGCGGGAATAAATAGTTTATTTTCACGCGAATAGAAACTGTTGCTTTCGCGGGAATAAATAGTTTATTTTCACGCGAATAGAAACAGTTGCTTTCGCGGGAATAAATAATTTATTTTCACGCGAATAGAAACAGTTGCTTTCGCGGGAATAAATAGTTTATTTTCACGCGAATAGAAACTGTTGCTTTCGCGGGAATAAATAGTTTATTTTCACGCGAATAGAAACCGTTGCTTTCGCGGGAATAAATAATTTATTTTCACGCGAATAGAAACAGTTGCTTTCGCGGGAATAAACAGTTTTTATTCCCGCGAAAGCATTGGAAAAAATGCTGATTCATAGGGTTTAATCAGTGCAACTTTAGCTATTTAAGAGCCACTGTTTTCACTTAGAAAGCATCCAGTTCTTCAACAGCAAGCGGAGAAGCATCATCTACTACAGCTACTAGGAGAGCATCAAGGTAAGAAACGCTAAAATAATTATTTGTCTTTAGTTAATTAAATCATCTGGCTCTAAGTGGTGATAAGGTAAAAAATAATCAATAATCATTTAACACTAGTAGAAAGCTCTAATTATTTATTTTTAAAATAAATATTAAAAACTTGTGAAAATGAACTGGTAACATTACGTCGACTGAAATAATGCCTAAAACGTCTCGCATAAATTTTGGTCTGACCGAAAACGGACTGAAAACCTTTACTTTTAGAGCGAGCTTACAAAATTATCATAACTTGCTATAGCGAATATTCTAAGAAATATTTGTTTTTTCCGTGGCTAACTTAACGTAAATATTTGTAACGGATGTCCCATGATCTCAATCGGTTATCACTTAGTTACTCGTAAACATTTGATACTCGCTTGATTTTTTGGTTGATAACAGCAATATCCCAATTTGGTTTATCGTAAATATTTCAAAAACGGATATCGCGTGATTTCTGTTAGTATTTTCTACCGAATTGCTTAGTTACTCGTAAACATTTGAAAATCGCTTGATTTTTTCGTTGATAAAACATGTCGCAAGTATCTATTAACAAATATTACCGTGATTTCAATCAGTTTTCCTTACTAGATTACTTAGTTACTCATCAACATTTCATAATTGCTTTCATTAATAGTCGTTGCAAAGCAATGTTGTATTTAAAAAATATTACTACGATTCCAATCAATTTGGTTTTAATTATTTATATTTAAAATAATCGAACCTCAACTAGAATTCACTCCTAGGTAATTTATCTTTACTAGATAATTTTATGCTAATAGTATCTAAGTTATTTCTTTGTAAGATCGCAGACTTTGACATTAACAAAATTGTGTGTTTGTCCGAGCACTAGTAAAGTAACTAACTCTAATTATTTATTATTAACAAAATAATAAGTAATTAACATTTAATGCTAGTTGAACCTAGATATTAATTTATCTCTACTAGATAGTTTCATACTCACACAAACTGTTTCTTCGCTACTTTATGCATATGAAGATAAAACCAATGAAAATAAATGAATCAATTGTAACAATCAATTTTTTTGTATTTTGTAGACACAATGCCTACTTTGGACTCTTGTTTGAGACAAAACGCAGTAGCAGCAAAGACTATAAAACATCTGGATAAGATCCAATTGAAGTAACTGCAGATAACTAAAGGAAAAATATGTGCTACAGCATACAGAGTGAACAAGGTGTGTGTAGATTATTACTCAGTCTCATTACACTACTATTACTAAGAATTATTATAGGTGTTGGATAAAGGATTGAGTATAGCAAAGTCATGTTTGAGCTAATAAGTTGTTGCTAAGATGTTTAAATTAACAACTAGGTAGCTAAAATAAGTTTTTCATGAGGATCTCCTGACAGTTGTGATTCCTTGAGTGGTGAGCAGACTTTTAAATCTACTGTAATTATCTTTTGTTGATCTTATTGAGTCTTTATCAGTTAGTACATCTTGCAACAAATTCTTTGATAGCTTAGCGCTAAGCCATCTTCCCTTGAGTTTTATCCTGTCAGTATCCAGATCGTATTTTCCAGAATCTCTCAATTGATACAATACTTTTACACCTAACGCTTGATCGTCTTTACTAGCTGTCATGTCGGATACTTTCTTTTTAAACTCTTCTAATTGTTGCATCATTCTCTCCGAATCTCTATTGCTATCATCGTCAATTGTGTTTCTATCAAACGATGATGGTGAGAGCTTTGGTGTTTTAGCAGAGCTCCAGCTCTTTGGTTGCTTGTACTCTCCCCTAATCTTTCCAACATCACTCCGATAGGTTTTTGTGCTTTGAACATTTTCATTTGTCTTTTTGCGCTCAAGCAACTCGTTTTTGATTTCCATTACTATTTCATTCGTTTCAACCAAAATATTCTGGATTTTCTCGATATCTCTCACCATTTTGTCTTTTGTCGGGTTGTCATACAATGATGACGCAAACTTGTCTTGGTCGGTTGATTTAGCCCCACTGTTCTTTTCCATCAAACTATGATACTCCTCTTCTGGTATAACAAAATAACGTTCACCATATTTTAAAGGAGGAAGATTCATTTTGTATTGATATTAAAACCTGTGCAATCAGGATGATTATAGGCTCTAAAAAAAGCTACCTCTCCCAATCTGCATTAAAATTTGTTGTTTGTCAGCAATCAGTGTTTGTACCTCCTTGAAGCGCTACTACCTAATAAATTGAGTTGTGTACTGATTAGTTTTTTGTAGCTCTTTTTTGAAGCCTCCTCTCGCCTCTACCAAATACTCCTCTCTCCTCTCTTGCAGTTATTTCCCAAATACTGTAAATTTTAACCATCTAGAGGACTAATTTGGTGATTTTCCAACATATTTTATAGCATTCAATATAATTATTATGTCATAGATGTATATTATTCAATCTAGATATAAATATATCCGTAAATATGTACATAATTAGCCATATATACATGGTTGTATAAAAAACTAAAAAATCTCTCTCTCTCTCCTCTCTTCTCTCTCCTCTGTACATAGCTATAAAATGTTAATATGGACATGAATTTGGACATGCGCATGTACATAAATATGAACATAGGTATGTACATAAATGGACATGAATATGGACATGTACATAAATGGACATGAATATGGACATGAATATGGACATGAATATGGACATGAATATGGACATGAATATGGACATGTACCTATTCATGTCCATTTATGCACATGTACATGAATATGGACATGTGCGTATTTACTAACTCTAGCTATATTATATAGGAAGATTTTCCCTACTTATTATGTAATAAATGTATATAATCATACAATGATTCATTTTTGATCAATATATTTATTCAATTTAGATATATCTCCTCTCTCCTCTCTCTATGTAGATATAAATATACCCATAAATATGTACATAATTAACCATATATACATGAATGTATAGAAAACTAAAAAATCTCTCTCCTCTCTCTCTCCTCTCTCTCTTTCTTTCTCTCATGATACCATATGTATGTATGTATGCATTGATTGTCATTACGAGTTGTGGTGCTTTGTATTGCTTAGTATTTACTGACTCTAGCTATATTATATAGGAAGATTTTCCCTACTTATTATGTAATCAGGTATATAATCAGATAATGTTTCATTTTTGATCAATATATTTATTCAATGTAGATATATCTCCTCTCTCTCTATGTAGATATAAATATACCCATAAATATGTACATAATTAACCATATATATATATATATATATATATATATATATATATATATATATAGGAATGTATAGAAAACTAAAGAATCTCCCTCTCCTCTCTCTCTCCCTCTCTCCTCTCTCTCCCTCTCTCCTCTATCTCTTTCTTTCTCTCAAGATACCATATGTATGTATGTATGTATTTATTGATTGTCGTTACAGGTTGTAGTGCTTTGTATTACTTAGTATTTACTGACTCTAGCTATATTATATAGGAAGATTTTCCCTACTTATTATGTAATCAATGTATATAATCTTATAATGTTTCATTTTTGATCAATATATTTATTCAATGTAGATAAAACTCCTCTCTCCTCTCTCCTCTCTCTCTTCTCTCTCCTCTCTCTCAAGATGCCATATGAGTTCGAATTATGTAAAAAATTATCAAAACTTGAATGCCATACTTTCAAAATCTATATGCCATATAAGTTCAAATTAAGTAAAAAAAGAATCAAAACTCAAATGCCACTTAAATGCCACTCAAATGCCACTCAAATGCCCCTCAAATAAAATACAATATAAACTCGGCGAATCCATCCAACGCCGTAACCCATTGCATAACCCCCCAAGATCTAATCCACAAAAAAACGCTTGGTAGGGAGATCTGCTCATATATTACTACTTTCATCTACAATTCAATAATCCATTGCTATTTCATCAATCAACTTTTATCATCCCAAATTTATCATCCTCATTTTCATTACATTGAAAAATATTTAATTGGCACAGATTGATAGTAGTGACTGTTATAGTTTATGCGCAACACTCCAGAAGCAGATGGGCGGGGCTTGTTTGATAATAAAAGCAATGGAACCGATGTTCTGTACACTCCTAATATGTGTCTTATATACTTATTTGCTAGCCTGATGAACTGAAAATATTGCTAATAGAATTTACTGACTTATGCCCCTACCTACTGTATATATCAATGAGTGCTACAATAAAATAGAAGGTGTATGGTTCCAAGGCTATTGGTACAAATGCTGTGTATTATAGTCTAACACTTTAGCCACTAGCGCAATTAGAGCTCCATGTAAACAGTAGACAAATGGTGTACAAGTTTACCTGTAAGCGTGCAGCAGTCAGCTGAGGTGAAGCAATGATTAGGCAGCAGGGTGTTACAGATATGATGGTATTCAACAACCACTGCTGCTGCTTAACTGATTGGATTTCACAGCCCAGAATAAACAGCTGAGTTTGATTCATACAGCATTCAATTAATTACTCTCTGACATTTCATTCGCTGTTGCATAGGTTTAAACAGTCTTTAACCATCAAGGTACATTCCTATTGGTCAATAACAAACCATGTGATGTAAATAAAAACTGACAGTTCACATTATTAGGTGAACTTACTTACTGTAATACTTTATTTCCATCTCACTAACAATACAAAAAATTTTCTCTGAGACACTGAGAATATTAAATATTATTTTATTTAAATTTCATTACTTCTTTTGAGAAAATGTAAATTTTATGTCAAAAATTGAATAGAATCTGACTGTCACAATCCATCCATTATGCATTTAAACCAACATCTATTACAAAACAAATAAAAAACATTTTCCAGGCAGTTTAAATCCTATTTTTGTTGAGTCACGCCTGACATCTTGCTGGTTGATGTTTGTTATAAACCCGCAATGAGTTTCTTGCTGAATACAAGCGATTCCCTAAAAGCTGTATATGCTAACTTACATAAAAAATAGTGTTATAGAAGTTGTCTTAAGATGGAAAACTCCAGGTTTATTTTAGTGTTTTTCTTCCAAATATAAAAATGCAGGTTTCATCGAGTCTCACACATACATGTATTTTACATTCACGGTTGGTAACTTAACTTATAGTTCATTTTGAAACAGCTTTGTTGAGAAAAGTAAATAATTTCGCTAATTTTACCATTCTACAGTTTTATTGATGCTACATACATGTATATATATATTTTTGTTGTTAGATATTATTGTAGAAAGCAATTTTATGATTAAAATACACCTTGAAAATGGCACGCTAGTTATTTAGTATAATTATTGCCATACGCTGATGTTACTATGTCAACAGTAGTTGTCTTCTCAATAAAAGCAAAGTTCTACCCAAAATCCATTGCAGGCTCACTGTCAATGAGGTCTAACTATGCGTGGGACTGGTTGGTGTTGAGTGACAAAAAAGAACTTGTTGTTTGTCTATTGCTATGAACTAGTGGCTACCATGTATGTGCACCTTGTATGATTATGACAAGAGATCTTCAATTCGGCTAGGAGCAAAGTCTCACAGCCTAAACACAATTCTTAGCAAAAAAGTTTCAAACTCTTTAACTAGCCAGGCCCGCATGAACAGAGGCTGATTTTGCCAACTTTTAAGGAAGCTGAGGCTATGTCAGGAGATGCCCGTAGAAAGTCCAGAAAGTGTTCTGCATGAGCCATGATGAGAATTTGGCGAGCTGAAGTAAACAAATGGCAAAAATATGGTGACTTTTTTTCGTGCTTTCTGTAACTGAATGTTCACCCAGTGCCGGAGATTATAAGATAAAATACTTGTAGTATTACAATAAGGCTTTTAAGTGCATTCCAGCTTACTTGCTGTAACAACATTGTAGCCTGAGTGCCTCTCTTTATGTATGAGTCTTCTTTCTATATTTCATGAGACGCCTAAGCTCAAAGCATTGAGTGAACATTGTTGGAGTTGTCTTCTGCCCAACAATTATGGGAAGAAAACTATCGTAAAACAGCCTCAAAGCTGCATTGACTGCTGTTTATCTATTGAATAACAATGTACTACGTGATTAATAATTGTTTTAGATATCAAAGCATTACAGTTCTGTTTGGTGAATGTTCTCTTGAATACAATACAAAGACATTTCAGGTAAAAAACTGGTAGCAATCTGTCTATACAGATTATGGTCCTTGAACTTGTCAATAAAATAAATAATCATATACTTCATATAAATCAACTGTACAGTATATATAAAAGCAAATATTAGCACCATGGTTGCAAAAATCTGACGCTTATGCCACAAAAACAATTCAGTTTGTATATAGAGTGAAATCTTGGACTACCCAGCAAACAAAACAAAAAACGAAGTGTTAATGAGCAGCTACCCCGTTCAATTTAACTAAACTTTTCTAAAGCTACAATTTTAGACTAATTTTTGTGACATTTTTTATTCATCTGATGGAGAATCTGATCCCGAAGATCCTACAGAGTTTTGTTTTCTCCGCCTACGTCGCTGTTTTCTCAGTCTTTTCCTTAAAGCTCTCATATTAACTCGATGTTGTTTGTCATCATCCAAACTGTAGCCTAGCCTGGGATCTCCGGTGTTAGCATTTCCTTCACTGTTCTCTATAATAGCCCGTGGTGGTGGGGATACAGATGTTGGTGGAGTTGATTGTTTGGTAGTAGCTGTAGAACTGGATGTGGTTACTGCAACTGTAGTAGTTACTGTTGTTGTAGCGTTGCTTGTTGTTGCAGCAGAAAGTGTTGTAGATGTAGTGTTAGAAGATGTGGTTGTGTTAGAAAACGTGAGGGCGAGTGTTTCTCCCAGAATACCTGTTGTTGTTACCGGCAATTGTATGGTGGTGTTGCCAGCATCTGTGGGTGTAGACAGTGTAGAATGCGCTGTACAGATGTTGTATTTGCTTCAATAGCACTTCTGGTGGTATTAGCATCAATTTTTTGTGTTGACTGTGGAAGTCTGCTGAACTTGTGAAGGTGCAGACGGCTTTGTCAATGTTGTGGAACCAGTAATGTTTGAGGACACAAGATTGGTAGAAAACGATACATCACCGGTTGTTGTGATTGTTTGTGGTGGATCCGTGGAGGTGTTATTGGAAGATAGCGTGTTGCCGATGCTGTTTGAGTCTGTAGCACCACTCTCAGTGACGTTATTTCTAGTGGTGGTGGAAGTAGTAGTAGTAGTAGTAGTACTAGGAGTTGTAGTAGTACTAGTGGTTGTGGTGTTTATAGGATCTGAAAAAGTAGAAAAATTGAGGTGGTTAAAAATTTATTTTAGCAACAGTGGAATAAGTTTCATGTGCTCAGCAGTCAGAACAAAATGGCAGGTACTAAAGCTGCATCCCACCTCTAGTAATATATCTACAGTGGCATTATTCAAGCCAGCAGCTTCAAAGATGTTGTTAAAAATAGCAATGCTTGAGGTTTAGTGCAGCTTTTTTTTCTTACAAATAATGTTATAATAAATTTTTCGTAGCACCTCAAAGAGAAGTTAGCTAGCAGTTAATAGGCAATATTAAATGAATCAATGATATTGCATAATGATAATTACGTACGTTGACAGAGGGGTTTTCTCAAGCTGTCCCAAATAATCATGTGTTCAGATGCAATAAAAAATAATAAATGACAGACTTTTCTTTATTACACAAAAAATGATCAGAATAAGTCAAAAGAATTCGGTTTTACCAAAAAATTAATACTTACTTCTTGAAACAAAAATATCACCAACGTAAGTGTCATTGAATGTGTCCCAAATTACATCTCGTAGTCTACCATAGTTGCCATTGTTCAACATCACAGAGAATGCAGTACCAAAATTATGTATCCAGTAGTTATTATCTCCAGAAAATCGTTCAACCTGAGAGAAATACCAGATGGTTCAAGGAAAGGTTTAGGGGATACAATAGTTGACAACTCCAGACTATTCATATCAATTGCCAACCAGTTATCTCCTTACCACTTCAATTGTGTCACTTTTTGGACAGTTAACTATCGGGTTATTGTTACAGTCACCAAATCCAGTTCCAAGATCAAATCCCATGATTTATTCGCTGTCTAGCATAATATTCTTGCCTGTCACTTCCTGAGACCAGGTGTTACTTGCCAGGCTAGAACAAAAGTCATGTTTATTACTCCAAGAGCTTACAAATTTCAAAAATTTGACATGTGTTTGATTTGAAACATTTTCTCCACGATGCGATTTGATCATGATTTTCCATAGCCATTTTTATTTTACTAACACCTCTATTTACAACATCTGATGATTGCTCAAAAAGCACTACAAGGGTCATCAGTATCAATGCCTTTGTTGAGTTGTCTGTACTACTTACAAGAGATGAGATAATTCCAAAGTAAAAAGCGGTTTGCATTGATTATTTGTTGATAAACTTAATAAAAGTAAAGCCAAGGAAGAAGAGAGTTGTACTTTAGCTACTTTGTTTTATGACGGTAATGATTAAAAGAAAACTGACCGGCTACGTTTGCTGTAATAAAAAAGCATAATACTTAAGTAGAAATTTAATTCAAATAATTGAGTTTCTACAAACTGAGCTTTAAACTACTCAGAACACACAATAGATAAATAATAGCGATAAAAGTAAAATAAGTTGATATAGAAAAACATCAATCAATTTTTCTCATTATCATTATGCAAATATTTTATATGTTTGTATCACCGTCAAATGCTAATCTTTTCCTTATTCTATTTTTGCATTCCCTGTGCTCAGTGATGGAAGCAATTTCTGATTCGTCTCCGATCACAACATATGCAAAAATCCTAGAATATTATGATAGACTTTTACTCCATTGCTGCCATGGTTGCTACCCATGAAACTCGCCTGTTGCGCACAAATTTAGCAAAAATATTGTTTAATATTGGAAATTTGTTTGAAAATTTTTTTTGTAAACTTTTCAATTGTTTATGATTATACCTCAACTATTTTGATATATGAGCAATATTTCAATTGTTGTGGATGGTGGTAATTTTCACATCTCCAGAAAAAAATCAGTTATGTGGAGTTCACTCATAAAACCGGGAAGCTCTAACTACACCTTCTTAGTGATGATAGTTGGTTACTACGGTAACCAAGATGGATGCTTCCAGTCATGAAGCAGTACTACCAAAACCTGAGACAACGTTTAAATTCAAAGCTCGTACGCACTGCAATGATTCCAGCAACTAGTTCAGGTTGTTTACAACTTTTAAAGTATGTGTTAGCTAAGTTTTACACTTTCATATTGCAAAATTCTAATTTTTTGCAAATTGATGCTCATTCCACCATCAATAAATTATTGTAACACTTGCTTAAGCCTTTCATTATGCTTATTAAAGTCTCCACCACAAACAATGAAGTCTTCCAAATAGCATAAACTTGATACCCATTCAAGACATCCAACATGTGAGGAATACATATTTGATGTACAGCTGAAGCATTCCTTAGATTATACTCCTTACAACCATTGCTGGATGAATAGCACTCTGGTGTCTATCTTTCTTCCTCTTAATTGGAGTTTGGTGAAACCCATTCAGTGCATTTGTTTTTGCGAACAAAGTTTAACCTCCCAATATAACAGCTACTTCACTTAACTGTGGTGATGGCCGTGTGATTGGTTTTGTGTTTCAACTCACACTTTTATAGGCAGAGACAACTCTAACTGTGTTATGTATGACTTTAATTCAATTGAGCAAAGAGATGCCTTTTGTGAGCAAGATGGTAGAAGTATTTCATGATCTACCGTTTTGTGAATTGCTTCTGTCATTTTCTGTTTTATCCATACTGTACCGTATACCACGATTGTCTGATAGGTGCATGGTGAGTGGTATCAACTACCCTAGGCACTGGACCATGAAATTGCAAGCGCATCACACATCACTTGGGGATTAATTTAGTTGTGGTGTAATTTTTCAGCTTCAGTTTCACAATAAACTGCTAAAGACAATTGCCAAGTGGATTGCTATTGGTACATGTGGTATTATATTGACTTCAATAATATTTATGCTTGGCAAAACACAGTTGATACTTGCTAAGCAGTTATTGCATCAGATCCTTCAGTTTATGATTTATTTCAAAGCTACCTATCTCCAGCTCCAAATCTAGTCATTGAGGATTGGATGGATCAGATTGACTGATTGATCAGCATTCGTATCGGCATTAAGCTCTACTGAGCGAACAGTAGCTCAAATTTTCTTGCTTGGATTCAACAAAACTTGTAACTCTATCTTTGGATTTGGGCAACACTCTATCTTTGTCACCATTTTTCATCACTGATACCATATTAAAACCATCTACTCTATCCTCCATGTGTTTGATTAAGACTTTGTCGTTCCTAGAAGGAGAAAGTATTGCATTGCAATCAGACCTGGATGCTTCATCCAACAGCTCACAAACCGAACAACCAGATATACCTAAAGGAATGAACTACAGCGTTAGCAGATCTAATATCTCTATTCAACAGACGTAGGATGATCATATAACTTACCCACATCAATCACAAATGGATCTACACTTCTAGCAGGTCAGTACCAACTAACAACTCACAACTCAGATTCATGTTTGCCACTTGAACAACTACTTCCTTATCAACTCTAACCAGTAGTTGTATGTGTAATGTCGTGGCACAAACAATATGGGACTTTACACCAGCTAAAGCTACACCAGACTTGAATGCTGAACCAAAATGTTTTTATGCCTCATACCTACGCTCCCTTCATTGTAAAAATAAACCAATCAACATCAGAAACTATCAGAGCTTTGCATTTGTTATTTTGTATATTTATTTTCCTGATAGCTTTGTTTCTGGCATTCCAGCACTGCTAGTCTGTACATAGCCAAACTAAGTATCAGGATCACTTTTGACATTATTTCTTTAATTGAACCAAGCACTTCTTCGATATTTTTACAAAAAATTAATCAGCCATAGCAATATTCTCAGTTACATATACTATGTTTCCACATCATGACAAATTTTCGCCAAATCTCTGTGGTTTGCTTTCACTAATAATTAGCAACAATGGCACATATTTCGACAACTAAAGTTTATCCCCGTTGGTTAGACCAACCCCACAAAGACAGTTGCAGTCAAGCTGCTGTTAAGTTCAACTCAGCCGACTAGTATTGCTGGCTGTTTTTTATTACTTTTCTATATTTGGTAATAATAAATAAATGAAGTACATATTGTAGTGGTTTTCCTCCTTGCACTACTGACACAACGGCATCCACTCCAACTAGGCTCTATCAATTGTTTGGGGGTCCCCAACCCAGACAAACAGACAGAGTTTTGTATGAATAAATCACTTTATTACATCATTTTGTTTAGCATTACAACATAGTTACTACACAAAATCTACTAGACTTCTGTTCAATACAATACAAGCGCTCCCTTTTATAGAAGGAGAAGAGAAACACACCCCCTTATTAGGGGTGAGCCAATCACATACAATAATACAAGTATATAGCCAATAAACACATAGAATGCAAAGCATATAAACAACACAAGCCAATCAATTCGTTAGCACATGGCAAAGAAGCTCTGGGCTGCCTTCCTGCTATTTTTACAATAGTAGAAAGTTTCCACTCCTTATAAGGTCCCTCGGTTCTGTGATCTCTGTTCCTACGATCTACATCTTCTCAAATCATTATCTAGTAGTGGGTATCCAGTTTCTTGGGTCTCAAGCTATTCTAATCAGCCATTTTTCTGGACTGACCCGGGGTAGTGACACGGGGTAACCCGGGTAGATTCTATATGTTTATATACATGGGAAACAGGGTTTATACAGGGTCAGGGTAGCCGGTATCCGAAATTTGGATAAATATGGGTATATACTGAAGGGGGAAGGCCTGGGGTTACTTTAACTTCTGTAGTTGACAGGGTAAGGGGTATAGGGGGGTTTTACGTAGGAGGGGGCGGGGAAGGGGCTTTGCTTGTCTCATCATATATGCAAATCTCCCACAATATCACAGAGTTGCTGGCTGGCAAGGAATGCTGTGTGGTGACAAGGGATTTTAGTAGCGAGTCGGCTATCATTCAATGAATTATATTATTTCTGATTAGTTAGCAATAAATAATAAAAAAAAAACCAAGAAGTTTTTGCTGAAAAAATATTACTATTTATTTGTTATCGCAGAAATAATCAATTTCCAAAAGCAAAATGTCATTCGCTCCAAACCAGTTGTATTATTTCATAAATAACAATGTTATAAACCACAAACGATCATCATCGGTAATACAAACACTCAAGCTGATGATGCCATGTGGTTACTATGCATAATTTGCAGCTTGCTGTTTTGTTACACATTAGCGTTTACCATAGTAATAAACATCTGGTATTTGACTTTTTGCCGATTTGTTGACTTCAAAGATCGACAAATTTTTTCAAAAGTTCTCATGACAAAGTAATCGACAATGGTGTTTCCAATGAAAGTTTCCCTTTATCGCCGCCATGATCTATAATTTGTCATGATGTGGAAACATAGTAATAGTCGTTTAACCATTGCACAGCTTTGGACAGTAGCCAGCAATGGATCAATTCTCCTGCAACTTGGTAATGCATTGCTGCAGCAAGCATCGCTATCATTTAAGAGTTTATCGTGTTGCTGTTTGGTTTCAGCAATAGTACCAGATTCACAGTTCATGATTTTAAAACCTCTGATCTACCATAAATATATTTTAAAACCTTTGATTTACCATAAATATATTTTAAAACCTTATATCTACTGCAATTGCAGTCAAGGCAACTTGTTTAGCACCTTTCAACTGTATGATAAATGGTTTCTCCAGATCAAACTTATATGATTTACGACCAAAACAACATTCTACCAATTTGATAGCAGAGCTTATTGTCACTGCCACACAACAACCAAACACTCAATTGAGGCTGGTATGAACATCATCCTTTTCTAGGAAATCAAAAATTCCCTTAATAGAAATCTCACCAATCATCAAAACAGTTTTGTGTTCTTCTAAATGATTTCTGCCTTCCAACTCAGCCTGAGATACTGTTCAACCCAATTTACCAGACATACCTGTTTGCTGAGGTAAACTAGGCATAATCACAAAGTCAAGCCAATATGCTGTTTCGTTTCCAACTAGTAAGACATCGCCAGTTCATGAGTTATAGAGACATTTAATATTTGATATTGACAGCTAACATGTTGAGATGTTTACTGTGGTATGCTAATCTTGCTCAGCCATCAATCAAATTTTAAAGTACTGCATGTGTCAGTTTATTGTAGCACCTGCAATTGAGTAACAAGCCGGTGATCCTAAATAGTTTTTGGGAGTGCGTTGCAGGTGGATTACCAAAAACAGGACCAATGCAGTAGATTTTAGTCTTATTAACCACAAAATACTGCAAGTCTCAAGTATTCTGCCTCTCTCCAAAAGGGACACTGCCAGTATGGTCGATGCCATTGGCGCAATGGCTTTATCGACTAGATGAGATCCCTTGACCCAGATACATCAGTCGTGAGCTTCAATAACATGTATTTGTACTCTGTATGCTCGCTGATGGTTATCCACTAGACTATAGTGGCAAAAGTATGTAGGCAATATTAGAACAAGTGCAAAGAATATATACAAGTTCAGCCTTTTATAGGCTGGAGCTGAAAGCTCTGATTGCGCAGTGTGCTACAGTAGAAATCTGCCACATAGAGAGGAAGTGGCCAATGGCACAATGCCAGCAAATTCTCCTGGTGGGCGCAGGGGTAGAGGCCATGCCAGTGGCATAGATCAACTTTTATTGGACGACTACTTAAGATGCTGGCTCCAAGCTAGTTTTAGAAGCTGGTAAAGCAAATGCTGCCTCCTCTGATGATGCTGCCTCTGCAGCTGGTGCTATCTCCATAGCTGGTACTGTATATACAATGGGTGCTGTCTCCACAGTTGGGGTGTGATACTTCTGATATAACTCATCAGTAGGCATAGCCAGTAAGGTATCATGATAATGTCTGAGTAGGCAACTGGTACTCTGCCAAGTTCTCCTCTGGTTGTAGTAAATCATCGCTGTCTTCCAACTCAAGACAATTAATAGCAGCTACTCCTTGCATAGGTCTATAGAAAAGCAGTTTAGGTATAGCGTTGGCTTCTATGCTAACAATAGCAGAATAAATGGAGTGATCGAACAAGGTTTGCTTTTGTTTTTTGGGCTATCTTTGTGGAAAGATGGCTGCCAGAAAGGTGCAAAAGAAGTCCAAGGGCTAAAGCGAAGCCAGATTTAGCACTGGTTTGACTGCAAGCCAGTCTCATAAACCTACAAGCCAAACCAAAGCGTGTCAAATTTCCGCACTACATTCAAAACAAAAAAAATCATACGCACCAGATGGATATTTTAGCATCGCTATAGATTATAAGTACAAGTACGCATTGACTGCGGTAGAAATTGCTTCCAAAAGGGGTAAAACTTTTAAAAAACAAAGCTGCTATTTACTTGTATGGAATTTCATAAAATATTATTCTAATCATGTAGTAGCACACCCTATACCCAACAGTTTTCTTGCTGCCACCAAGAAGTTTGCATATTTTTTTGTAGACAAGCTCGGGCTTTTACAATCTGGGGTGCGGTAGTTTGGCCTGTATAACTTCTTGACTGCATAGTTTCTTGTATACATCAAATGCTAAGTTGACCAAATGCAGCTCATTGGTCGCTTTCTGTTTCCTAGACATCCGTGCTGGTAACCGGTCCTGAATTGTGGCTCATTTCATGCAGTGGACTGCCTGCTCCTGGCCAAGTTTTTCCATTCCAGTGGTATGCCAATGAGCTTGGACTTTAATGTAATTTTTGTCAAACATAGAAAACAGATAGTTTTCTACAGTACAAGTGATGGCGTTCATCACGGCCTCTGCTACCATCATTGCCACAATAGCCATTTATATTATGCTTCATAAACCATGACCAAATGTAGAGCGATCGTGGATTCTACCTCGCGTGATATTATTCCTGAGATGGACAACTTTACTCTAGGCAGCTTGTTGGTGACAAGCTTTGCTTTTGTCAGTAAAAGGGTGGAATTGTCATCGTAACATTTTACATTGAGGTTTTCACCCAGTGTATATCATTTGTGAACCATAAAATAATTTATAAGCGAGTTGTTACAAAATATTGGGATGAACAAACAGTGTTCCATTGGTGATTTAATGTGTAGTCATTCTACCTGAACCAGATGTGAATGAAAACTTGTTTTTACCAATTATTCATTCTATGATTCGTCATGCGCCACAGTTTGGCGGCACATGACAAAAAACCCCTCGCATAAGATTAACCCTCCTCAATCTATTGGTAAGTCTATAGGCTATAGGTCTATAGTCTATTGGCTAGGTGCAATGTTACATTTTTGTAATTGATACACCACCATTAATAGTAAGTTCAATTTGTAAGTCATCCATCTTTTATAGGTGAATAGCATACAACTTTCGGGTACGGGTACGGTTTTCCATTAAAATGACAGTGATATAATGTATCCTCCGTTGATGTTTATATGATTTTACTCTGAACATTTATTTTATCGACCACTTGGTGACAAATCTCCCGGGGGCAGTCGTTACCTATTTCCTCTCATATCACTACGTACAACTCATTAATCCCTCCGTTGTCCATGGTTTGAAATTGTTCATTGGCTACTACTGCATTATATCCCCAGCATCCAAAATGTCCATGTGGATCACTGCCAACAAATTACTGCGCTTTCAATCCGCAATGTTTGGATGTGTAAATTTCATCGATGTACATGTACAAATATAGCAGGGTCATGTACAGATATTCTTTTTTGAACAGCTTATTCAAACTTTCAGCTACAAGGTCGCTTCCATGTTTAGCTCCAAGGTATTTTGATGGACTCTGAAGGTTGTTGGTAATTTTCTGTTGATATTTTCATATATTTACCACCCCATAGAGAGTTTGACTGGCTTCTGGCCACGATCTTTGTACATGGTGGTCTCTGTCAGACCAGGTTCATGTAAAGTCTTATAAACTGTAGGCTGATGCTAGACACATGAATCGAAGTGTCAAGTTGAACTCCGCCAGTCTTGGTTAAGGTCAGGGTTGCAATTTATCAATAAATGGCAATTTGAAGAACGTTATGTAGCATTTTTCCTAGATATGGTTTTGGCAAAAGATTAGCGAATAGAACACCCGAGCCTGTTCCAATCAAAGCTTTGATCTTGTCGACCGTTGATACAATGACAACATATTGTTTTACTGTTCAGTGTACAATTTTGCCCTTCACTGAAGCATGGGGCACTGCGGTGTCAGCAAGGACCAGCTCATCAGAGACTTTACCTCCCATGCATGCTTTCATGAACATGCACCTTCATGTTTCAGCCAAAAATATCCTGGCACAGATGGAACTAAAAAATTCCTGGTGACCAAGACTTTGGTCTCCAAAATAATTTATACAAAAAGTATCGAGTACCAGAAACTTCTCAGCAAGTTTGGCGCCACGTCAAAAGGCATACAAGTTAACATTGCTGAATGAAAAAAAAAATAAAAAAGAAAAGTCAAGTAAAGACATGGGCCAAGAGTAGGAATAACAAAAGTAACAAAGAAAGCAAATTTCCAACAGGAGAGGAGTGGCTTGAAAACAAATAGTTTAGAGACATGGGTAAGCAGTAGGAAAAAAGAAATAAGAGGCCATTTGCAGAGAAGGATTTGAACAGGGAATGAGAGCTGCAACATAAACCTCTCAAAAGACATATGGTGGGTAGGAGTGGGTGTTTGCTTGTGGATAGAGGTGGGAAGGGCGGGGGTGGTACAGATCTACTCATACTTGACTACTAATGAGTTGAACAAGGAGAGTTATCTGGATGTTTTGAGAACAGAAAAGTAGATTAAAGAAAATAACCGTGGCTTCATGATGAAACATGAAAAAGTGCTAACTCATAGGCAGATCAAATGAGAACTTACATATTTTTACACCAAACGGTGAGAGTGTTCCAATGGTGTGTCACCTGAACTTACCAGAGTACAATCAGTCATGGCAATGGTGTTCCAGGGATTATGGCTAAATAACGTTTCTAGTCTGCTGATTCACCTGGCCATAATTTCAACCAAACTGTAAAATTTCTGCCAAAAAACCTGGTAGCATGTGCATGACCAGATGTAGAAGTGTGTAAATGTAAAATTTGATATCAAATAACAAACTTGCATTAAGCAACCGACTATTATAATTGCTGTGATAATACTTTTTATAACTATTATTTTTCTATAGTATAATTGATATATTTTAAATATCGTTTATTCATCTCTCTTTCATTAGTCGTAGTACAAGTTTCCTTTTTACTTTTTACTCTGGACAACTATTTTTCACAGAAAAAGATTATCTTACAAGCAACTGCGTACATCAATGCGCAATGCAATGCTTTCCATCACAATGTCGGAAAAAATACAAAGAAATATGAAAACCGGCAAAGCCCCTCTCACTAGTGTATAGTCAGAGTAAAAAATCCAAAACCTGACAGTAGGGGTCAGGGGATAAGTTTGAGGATCAAATCTGTGGCACTCAAAGAAAAGCACCTCACGGACACAGCTGCAAACATATAGTGTAGCAACATGAGGAGGCACCGGTGGATCAGAAAGTACAAAGAGCAAGGAGTTCTACATGACCCATGTAATGTTAAAAAAAGTTGCTCCCTGGTACAGATTTCCTCTTACACTGCTACTTAATAGTTCTACAACATCATTATTCCTTCAAATTTTGAGGTTGTTAAAGCTTTTTTGTCCAGCATAAATGTGTTTTAAATGATTAAACTTGATGAGCTTGTAAAGATAGTTTGTGTTAGCCAATCACAGGGCACCTGAGTGCCTTCAGCGTCGGGCTTAAATCAACATGATGGTTTGGCTTACGAATCAAGCCTATCTATGTGCAGATGTACCAGTCGATCCCATCAAAAAGTCTTCTGATGGCAAGCCTTGGATTGTGTAGCCACCCCTTAACACATGTGTGTGGGCGGGTAAAGTGGAACTAACCTAATTATGTGAAATGCTGTGGTAGATTTTAGTGCATACCAGTAGTAAACTGCTTTTTTTGCTAGCGAAACACCAACCGGAAGTGCGCTAGGGTTCTACCTCCAGTCCTTGTAAAAGTGCTGTGCTGGTAAAATGACTTGCTGTGCCAGTGGAACAGCTTGCAGGGCTGGTCTGGACCCTTGCAGGGTCCGTAGTGACCCCGGACAAACCCAGTATGGTGCTACTGGGCTGGTACAAGATGGTCGCCTTAGTCAAGGATCTCCAAAATTATCTAAGAACTTAAACTAATCTTGGATCTGGAAGTACTCTTTTTTGGATTGCCGGGTATATCAACCACAGACTAGGTATAGCGCCAGCAAGCACGGTTTAGAGGTATTCTTCAAAGACACTCAACTGTGCCCAGATGGGAATTCCGGTGACCCGTCTATTGGAAAGATTAGGAAACAGAGAAAACCGGTCAAAAGACCTACTATGCAGTGTTTGGTTTCAGAAGAATCCCTAGAAGCCCCGAATAACTTTCAACCAACCGATTGATGACATTTAGGCCCCAGCAGAGAGTTGAAAAAGTGGCCCAAAACACGTTGTACCCCAAAATTTCCTACACTTCCTGCACAGATAGACAGCGTGAGTCAAAGTTATGAACAACTTTGCAGCACAGACCAGCCACTTGTATCTAGCGGCAACATTGACAGAAAACCCCCCAGTTAGCCATGGCTGCTAATCAGTGCCTAAGGCTTGAGGACTGTGAGGCAGATCTGCTGCAGGATGCAGACCTTGAGAAATTTTCATCAGCCAACTGTGAAGAGACGGAGCTACTGGCAATGCCCACAGCTGAGCTGTATAGAGACCCCCATTACACGGTTGTAGAGACCGTAGAGGAGAACTTGCTGCAGGATGTATACCTCCATAACTACCCAGCGCCCAACTCGGTTAAGACAGAACTACCTACCATGCCAACCCCGTGAGTTATATAAAGACCCCTGTCTCTCTCTAGGTGAAGTCAGTGAAGAAGCCACACTGACAAGTGCAAATACAGAGGAAATGCAGTCACACAGGATTGCAAGTGCACAAGGTGATTATCACCCTTTAGGAAAGTACCGGCTGGAGAAACCTGTTGTGGCAGCCAAAGATGATGGTCCTACGACCTCCTCACCACCAGCCTTAATATCCCATAGCATTGTGCACTACACCCCATGCTGGGCTGTAGTTGGCACCCTTGCAGTAATCAATGATGGAGAAGAGAAGGAGAGAAAGCGTTGGCATTCTGCTGAGAAAAGACAACGTCCTCCTGGAGTAACAGTACGGAGCATACTACCAGCGGTAGAACTTCCTAAGCCACTATTGTCATTGATACACAACACCGTATCCCAACAAGCTCACTATCAATGCAAGCAATTGGTTGCAAAGTTGCCTGCACCAGCGCTGTGGAGACACGATCCCAAGTGGATGTGAAACAAACACCTACGGTGTATCTGGTAAAGACTTTGAACCCTCCAGTGGAGGAGAAGATGGAGCTGATCCCCAACTTTCCCTATGATCCAGGGAGAGTTGAGTCATGGGAGATCACCTGTAGGGGAACTTTCTCCGGAGAGAAGGGCTATGTCATCACATGGCACAGAACCTGACTAAGCTTTGTACATAGTCAAATATCTTAACCTGGGTACGGAGATATCCCACACATATTGCTCTTGTTATGTTATAAATAAAGACAGGGTATGTCGTTAATAGAGAGAGGTATGTGGTAGATTTTGGTGCATGCTAGTAGTAAACCCCTTGTTTGCTAGCAAAACACCAACAAGAAGTGTGCTAGGGTTTTACCTCCAGACTTGCTGTGCTGGTGGCACAGCTTGCAGGGCCGGTAGTGACCCTTTACTGACCTGGTGTTGTGATACTGGGCCGGTAAAAGATGGCCGCCTTAGCCGAGGATCTCCGAAATCATCTAACAACTTACACTAAACTTGGAGCCAAAGTACCTTTTCTTGGATCCCGGATATATCAACCACAGGTTGGATATCGCCTTGGGACCCTATGGAGTCAATGGTTGGACATAGAGATATGACTCCGCCCTTTAGTCACTTGGCACCACTTACTTTCAACCTTGTTCTACCGCATGATTTGATACCTATTTATATACCTTTTGCTATCAGTCTAGTTACTTTCTGTGCATGCCTTCTTATATGTAATATGTAAATAACTTCCTGCCAGCCTGCCCATATAATGTCCTTTGCATTTATTCATTCAAGTCTTGCATTCACCCTAGTGGAGAGCCATCCTAGGACTTTGGTTCTGATGAATACAACCACTATTCAAGCAACACTTAGTGTAGTTTGTCTGAGTTGTGGGCTCTGTGCTTGCCAACTGATCTGGCAGTAACTGATCATTAGTTTTCAGTGTCATAATGGCACAGTTTCCTCTCTGGAGAGAGGTATAATACTCGAGATTAGTGGAATTTCGTGGAAATCCGATTGAAATCCATTAAAATATATTGTTTAAAAGGTTTTTTCAATTTGTAGGCAAAGTACAGTTGTAAAATATGGGTGAAACAGACAAATGTGCTGAGCACGGACTAGCTATACGAGCTGCAGCACAGAAAGGTGATACTGCGGAAGTGGTTTTTATATTATACTCAGTTCCATCTGAGCAGAAGTACAACATGTTGATGCAACAGGGTAGTGAAGGTAACACCGCTATATCACTTGCTGCATATAATGGACATACTGAGATTGTAAAGGCAATACTAGACTCAGTTACATCAGAGCAGAAGTACAACATGCTAATGCTACAGAGTAGTAATGGTAACACTGCTATATCACTTGCTGCATATAATGGACATACTGAGATTGTAAAGGCTATACTAGACTCAGTTACATCAGAGCAGAAGTACAACATGCTAATGCTACAGAGTAGTAATGGTAACACTGCTATATCACTTGCCGCATGTAATGGACACTTTCAGACTGTAAAGACTATATTAGACTCAGTTACACCAGAGCAAAAGTACAACATGCTAATGCTACAGAATAGTGATGGTGACACTGCTATATCACGTGCTGCATATAATGGACACACTGACATTGTACAGGCTATATTAGACTCAGTTACATTAGTGCAGAAGTGCAGCATGCTAATGCTGCAGGGTAGTGATGGTAACACCGCTATATCATTTGCTGCATTTCATGGACATACTCAGACTGTGAAGGCTATATTAGACTCAGTTACATCAAAACAGCAGTACAAAATTTTAATGCTACAGAATAGTGATGGTATCACTGCTATATCCTTTGCTGCGTTTCATGGACATACTCAGACTGTAAAGGCTATATTAGACTCAGTTACATCAGAGCAGAAGTACAAAATGCTAATGCTACAGAATAGTGACGGTATCACTACGCTATCATGCGTTGCATATAATGGACATAATGAACTTGTAAAAGTGTTTTTGACTGTTGCGATAACTGAAGATCAACGTTTACAGATTGCCATGTCACAAGACAAATATGGCTACACTGCACTACATCACTCTGTGGGTCAAGGTCATTTCAATACATTTCATAGTATCATAGAATGTCTCTCTACAGAACATAGAGATATTCTACTTGCAGTGAGAGACAGAAATGGCTTGATAGCTGCAGAAACAGAAGTTAAACTTTCTACACGAGACGTAGATAACTCTACACCAGTTGATATATCAGCAGGTAAAGTAGTACGTAGAGACGTAGATAACTCTACACCAGTTGATATATCAGCAGGTAAAGTAGTACGTAGAGACGTAGATAACTCTACACCAGTTGATATATCAGCAGGTAAAGTAGTACGTAGAGACGTAGATAACTCTACACCAGTTGATATATCAGCAGGTAAAGTAGTACGTAGCTCTTCATGCTTGCTTTAGTACCATCGTGAGCAAATATATTTTACTAGACATGCTATGTATAAAATTGTTAATGCACTCCTGTTGATCTCTAAAGGTGCATTTACGCTGGACATTTTGTCTGTGCTTTTGCCGATTCCTCTTGTTTAATGCCCAGCGTAAACGAGCAATTGCCATGAAAATTTTGGGGTCAATGAATGTCGGAGATCTGTGGCCATATCACAGAGCTCCACTAAACCGGCCTGTCATCTAGTTAAAGTAGCCAATCTAATCATCGCGAACAGTAATGGCCAACTCTCCCATTCCCATTACAGTATGACAATGAAGGTAAAACTTGAGCTGAAAACTTTCATATTGCTTCAGTGTCAGTTAACTAGTCAACAAAACACAGCTTTATTTAATTAAAAACTCGGCTTCGATGTTTTGATTTTTCAGTAAATTTGTTCATTAAATTAGTCCTTAAATTTCAAACTTTGATCGTAAAATTTTCATGAATTTTAACCACAAGATGACATTGTTCAAAATTGTTTGGTAAAATGAAAACAATTTTCATTTTTTTTCTGTATAAACATATAATAGATTTCACGGTCTGCATTTAGATATGGTATGTTTCCTCGCTTACATGATGAAAACATATACATGCGACTCCTATGTACACCTCAGCTGTGCGTTTTTACAAATAAATTTTTACAGGCGAAATCACAACTGCAACTGAATCAAGAGATTTTGAAGAGGAAAAGTATGTTCCATCTACAAATAACATTGATCAGTCAGACAAATCAAAAACTGATGAGATGAAAATATCTATGCAAAAACTTGCAAAACCTCCCATTATTCCTAAACTTAGCATAGAGAATGTGGGAAAACCAGATGCCTTTCCACCCCCTACTTGCATTCACAAGCACTATGAACCAGAGGATGTTGGGAAAAAAACAATGAAAAAAACACGTAAAGCACCCCCAGTTCCACCAAAACCTGGTGTGAAAAAAGCTACAAATCCAGATGACCTTTCATTTTTTGCTGAATCAAGCCGTTTTGCTCTTGATGTGCCAGGAACTGTTCCGAAAGAGAAATCAATTCAAACGCGTTGGAAGCCTGATATTCCTGCAAGGCCAAGGCAATTAAAACAACCAGATGATGTTCCACAGCTTAGTTACACCAAGATGGTGGAACAGCTTGAAAGTTTCAGAAAAAAACTTGTTGACATCCGAGCTGAAATAAAGGAAAAAAGAGCACTCACTGCTGAAACAGTAGCAGAACTTCAGAGAGAATTGATTGCTACGAGAGAAGATAAAGAAATGGTTGCAGAGGAGTGTAATAAATGGAAGAGTAGATGTGATGAGTTACAGAACAAACTGCAAGAACTTGAGCTAAAAATGAAAGGTAAGCAAATATCTAGCTCCAATCATTACAGATCAAACTTATTACCTAATACAATACTATTATCAGCGTTACAATTATTGAAAGTTTGTGACATGTTTAAACATCTTTTCTATAGAGACACTCAGTAAAAGAAATGAATTAAAGGATGATCGAGAACAGATCAGATCAAGACTACAAGATGCTACAGCGAAAGTTAGGGAATACAAAGGTATGTTAAGAGATTTGGAAGACAAACAGCAAAACATCTCTGAGGAGCGAGAAATTATGGAAGAGAAGTCAGTAAAGTACAGCTTAATTGAAAACAAGATAGGAAAAAAAGAACAACAGCTTGAGGAACAACTTTCGAAATGCCGGCAACAAAATGAAATACATCTGGATAGTGAAATGAAACACCATCTAACTGCAGGTATAAAAATTTTCTGAGAAGTTGATTTAAATATTGTGTTAATCTTGTTGGATTTTGTGTTGGTTATGACAAACAATAAGCAGCCTGCACAAATATTCTGACCTAATAAAAAGCTGACACAATTAATCATACATTGGGTGTTGAAGGTCCATCACCACAAGTGACTCTTGGTGGTACACAGGCTATAGTTGATGGAAGACAGGAAATGGGTAATGTCCGTAAGCTTTTATTGCCCTTTCATTTTTAAATATAAATCCATCTCACATTATGTCACGATTATACAATGATTAGCTTCATGTTTAGACTTACAGCACAATACACATTAGTTGGTACTAAGTCTACACATACATTATATATTAGTTGGTACTAAGTCTACACATACATTATATATTAGTTGGTACTAAGTCTATACATACATTATATATTAGTTGGTACTAAGTCTATACATACATTATATATTAGTTGGTACTAAGTCTACACATACATTATATATTAGTTAGTACTAAGTCTATACATACATTATATATTAGTTGGTACTAAGTCTATACATATATTATATATTAGTTGGTACTAAGTCTATACATACATTATATATTAGTTGGTACTAAGTCTATACATACATTATATATTAGTTGGTACTAAGTCTATATATACATTATATATTAGTTGGTACTAAGTCTATACATACATTATATATTAGTTGGTACTAAGTCTATACATACATTATATATTAGTTGGTACTAAGTCTATATATACATTATATATTAGTTGGTACTAAGTCTATACATACATTATATATTAGTTGGTACTAAGTCTATACATACATTATATATTAGTTGGTACTAAGTCTATACATACATTATATATTAGTTGGTACTAAGTCTATACATACATTATATATTAGTTGGTACCAAGTCTATACATGCATTATATATTAGTTGGTACTAAGTCTATACATACATTATATTTTAGTTGGTACTAAGTCTATACATGCATTATATATTAGTTGGTACTAAGTCTATACATATATTATATATTAGTTGGTACTAAGTCTATACATACATTATATATTAGTTGGTACTAACTCTATACATACATTATATGTGGTAGATTTTGGTGATAAGTCGCACTTACCTTTCTCTCCTGTTGACTAGGCCCTGCTGATACCACAATGCTGATTTGAAAAAATAAACAAACATATTTTAATTTTGACACAAGAAGTTGGTGGGCAAAAGGTTAGTGGAAGCAAACCAGCAGCTGCCAATGGAGAAGTAGCAAATGGTTTATCGCAGATTGGCAGCCGTAAGACCCAACAGCAATACAAACTTCGATATCAGAAATTGACCAAAGACCCAGAGATAAATAATAGATTCAACAGACAAGTCAATGGTACATATAATCCCTTACGTCATACATTGTATTAGTGGTTGTAGGTTACATCACTAGTGCTTTCATATGCTTCTTCATACTTCCAACTGTATATTGTTTCAGCTGCTGACAGGGTATCCACAAATAGAGACACCATTTCAATTCCTGACGTGAAACTATTCTTGAAGGAAATAACACAGAAGTTGGATGAAGTGGACAAAACAAAAGCCAAAGTGAAGACTTTAACCAACATATACAAACAAGAGGAAATAAATAAATATGTAATTAACACCAACTGCAAAGGGAATTATACTGGTGAGAATATATCAAGTATTTCTTGTAAAACGCATATATACCGTTTAATTGTACCCAATGTTTGTATACTTCATCTGTTTGTATCTTTTAGTGAAGGAAATAGAGAAGAAAGTATGGAGGTGCAAGAAATGCGGAAGTCCTGAGGTAGAGTTGGTTGATGAGGAGGAAGATCAAGATCTAAAATTTTCACCTTCAAACAAATGCTGATGGCAGAAAACACTCACCTTGTATTATATTTACATGTACATTGGTTTGTGGTTCATTTTATCTAGCTGTTCAGCGCGGACAAAAGAAAGTTTCTATTTGATCAACTCGATCAGCGTGTATCAATATGATTTTGGAGTAACTGAAAATGCTAGAAGCTGAATGATTTATTTTACTGTAGCATGTGCTATTATAACTTTTATTCAGAGTTTTTCTTGCAAATTTCACAAGTTTTTAAGTTTATGTTCACACTCACCCCTAACACTACTTATAGACTGACAACTCAGTAATGCTCACTGAGGCTTTACTATAACCTATTACACTTTCTACTAGGTATTGTGGTTTATATATTTGGTCATGGGCGCTCAGAAAATTGTAGATTCCTACCAACTGTTGATTTAAAAGAAACAGCTCCAATTGTTTTTTCTGATCTAGTTTTTGGTTTCACATATACATAATTAACCTGTAGTCGATTACTGTTGCTAGTAACTACATACATTCTTGTGATACTATGTTTTAACCTGAATGATTGTTATGTAAATAAGATATATGTTATTGTAGATAAAAATAGCCATACCAAAATAGCCAAATAGCCATAGATTAGCATAGTTTGGCACGTGACCTTCATAAAGGTTGCTGTTTAGTTTAAAGCCGTGGCTACACACAGCTACGTTTTGTAGGTATGCAGTAAAAACGCATTTTTCTTCTCTCAGAGCGACGTTTCTTTTACAAAAAAGGCGCTCAATTTCGTAGACCAACATGTTGGTCTACGAAAACTTTTTTTGCCTGACGCTTCGGTGATTGGACAATTATTATCAAGCAACCACTCTTGATTGGATAAATATAAGGATAAAATTTTACAACTCCAGTGAATTTTTTGATAATTCAACTTTGGCCTGGTCATTACTGATTGGCAGACAGTACTTCTATCAAAGAGGTTACTTTTTATTTATAAACTTTAATTGTTTATCACAGATAATAAATTATTTATCTAGTGTTTGTTATAAGTGAATAGGATTATACATCAACGTAACGTTGGCAAACTTACTAGTACAAAGTGTGATAATTGCAGAGGCCGCTAGAGCCGGCTCTTAAAAAAACCTCTCGTGTCCGTAGGGATGAAGACCTTGACCTCGTATAATGTAACATATCGGCATTAGTCGATTTATACTAAATGCGTAAGTATAAACATATTATTATAACATCCCTCCTGAGCTCATATAACGAACAGTCTATGAGAGGTGAGGTAACAACTAAATGTGTAAATATACAAACTAACTAAACTATAGCGTATGCTTTTAGTGTCATCTCCGACCTGTAGAAGCACATAGTCATCAATGTTAATATAAGATATTATTCTTCCTCGATAAGTCGAACAGGCGATTTCACCTGACGTCCAGAACGTGTAGCAATGATGGCCGACCGATTTCGTGTTAAAGTATTCTGTGTATTGTCCGATCGGACCTTGTGTTGTCTCGAAACATCGTTAGGACGGCAAATCACTGTTCCACTTGTTAATGCTTTATCTGAATTACTGCTTCTAAGCCACTCTCTCTCCTTCCGATAGAGGGCGCAGAGGCCTAACATATCGTTTGTCATGTTGTTCCTTCATTTGCAACTTGTACTCCTCATTACGCTGAATAAAACCATCATGATCTACAGACTTTGGGAGTAAACCATTTTGGTGACAAACCACTGTTGTCCTTAACCTGCGACCCATCAACAATTCTGCAGGAGAATACGAATTAACTACTGGAGTTGCTCTGTATGACAGCAATGCCATCTGTGGATTCCCGACACTCTTCTTAAGCAGATTCTTGACTGTCTGAACCATACATTCAGCAGCACCATTACTTCTAGGGTAACGAGGGCTGCTAGTTATATGCTTGAAATTGTAGCCCTCAACAAAGTCTTTAAATTGTTTAGCTGTATATTGAGGCCCGTTGTCTGAAATCAAATATTCAGGAATGCCATGCCGAGCAAATATGATCTGGAGTTGCTCAACAACATTCTGTGCAGATGTATCAATACCTAAATTGACTATCTCAGGGTAACGTGAATAATAATCTGCCACCAGCAAGTAACTATCACCGTCTAGATAAAACATATCAGAACCAACTATCTCCCATGGTCTGCTTGGAGTAGCTGTTGGTCTCAAAGGTTCTTTTGGAATTCTATCTTCCTTGGCACAAACTTGACAACACCCAACCATCTCTTCGATAGACTTCCTCATTGACGGCCACCATACTGCCTGCGTAGCACGATCTTGGCATTTAAATATGCCTAAGTGTCCCTGGTGGACCTCTTGGAGAACTTTATTTCTTGGACATAGGGGAATAACAATCTTGTTACCTGACATCAGGATATCTCTGTTTAGAGTCAGCAAGTTCCTGTGTTCAAAGTATGATTTGAGAAGAGTATCCGTTGATGACAAATATAGTGGCCATCCATTCTCTACATGATGTCGAACCTTGCTAAGAGTTTCGTCATTTTTCTGATCGGTCCTCAATATCTCCAGCCGAGTATCAGAAGCATTCAACTGTACTGTCTCTCCTACATGATGTTCCACGTCCTCAGTAAAAAGCAAGTCTCTCTCATCAGCACTTCTCACAGTGTACCTTGACAAGGCATCAGCTGATGTGTTATCCTTGCCTGATATGTGTCAGATGGAATAATGGAACCTCTGAAGTCTCAGCTTGAATCTCTGAATTCGAGGGGGTAGCCGGTCCAGAAACATATTTCCCAGAAAAGGAATTGAAGGCTTGTGATCAGTTTCTATGATGACATCAGCCATTCCTAATATATATGTAGAAAACTTGTCCATCGCCCAGCACACGCCAAGAGCTTCTTTCTCTATAGCAGCATATCTTGTCTCAGCATCCAACAATGATCTACTTGCTGCAACTACCATACCTGCAATACCTACAAAGTTGCACCAATTCCACTACCGCTAGCATTTGAAGTAACAATAGTTTTACTAGTAGGGTCATATGCAGCTAGAACAGGAGCATGCTTGAATTCCTCTTTGATAGCAGAAAAAGCATTCCGTTGAGCACTGAGATTGGTTATCCAGCTAGAGAATCTAGCATATTGATTGGCCAGTTCTAAAAAGCTATGCACAGCTGTAACATTTTGTAGCTCAGGGAAATCTATGATGCCGTGCACACGCTGGCCAGTGTGTATCCCTTCTTGATCTATACGATAGCCCAAAAACTCAACTGACTCACTAGCAAACTGACACTTTGACTTGTTGAGAGTCATTCCTGACTTCTTTAAACAACTTAACACCTCAGATAATCGGTTATCACGTTGTTGACGGTCATCTCCGAACACCAAAACATCATCCATGTGGATAACCACTCCATCAATATCACCTAAAATACGGTTCATCTCCGACTGAAAGATCTCTGGTGTGCTGCATAATCCTTGAGGTAACCGTAGGTAACGGTACCTCCCACGATGAGTGAGAAAGGTTGTGGGATAACTGGACTCCTTTTTCAATGGGATTTGCCAAAACCCACTGTTGGCGTCAATCTTGGAAAATATCCGAGCCCGACCTAAAATAGCAAGACTACTCTGAACTGTAGCCATGGGATGAACTTCTCTCACAACAAATTTATTCAACTCACTAAAGTACATATTTGTACCTGCTTACCTTTAGCCTTAGGTACAACCACCATCGGGGCCACCCACTCAGTAGGTTCATCAATGACAGGGGTTATCACTCCATCACTAACCATTTTGTCCAGAGCATCATCTGTGAGTTTCCTCAATGGAAAAGCAATAGGTTGTGGAACGTACAAAGTGAAGGGCTTAGCCTCAGGCTTGACAGTAATTGCGTATTCTCGTTGTAGTTTAACTAATCCTAAGAAAAACCTCTCATCAACCTGCACAGCTCTAACCTCACACAATGAAGAATTTACTGACACTAAGCTAAGGTGCTCGCATGCCTGGCGACTAAGTAAAGGTGTACCTTGATTATCTACAATGTAAATATCTTCTCTAACTATCGTGCTGTCATCTACTGCCAGCTCTGCATCTATAATTCCTAGACAGTTGAGGTTAGAACGACCCGGTCCAAAAAGAGACTTATTTGTCGGCTTAATTTCACCACGTACCACACCGGGACCACAGACTGTCAAAGCTGCGCCTGTATCTGATTTAAAACGAATGGTCTTATTAAAGTTAGCAGTTGTCACACGAATGTTACTATACCATGATTTATGTGACTCAACACTATTGATCTCTATACTATTCATATATAGACCTGGATTATCAACATTACTGCTAGGGCTGGGGTTCCTCAGTGTTACAACTGTTTTCTCAGCCGTCACCTCGGCTTCCTCACGTGACCCACACACACTGCTACCTGCCCAATGGCCAACTTTATTACATGTCCTACACTTAGAACGATAGGCCGGACATTTACGTGGTACATGCCACCTGTAACATTTCACAAACTTGCTACCACCAGCAGATTCTGAGTTAAGATTTTTCCTAAAACCAATTTTGGAATTGTGAACTGCACTAATGTCACTGTTGCCACTACTACTAACTGCCTGCGTTTGGTTCGCTGACATATTGTTACCCTTTGGCTGTTTAGCTGTCTCATCAATTCAAACTGCCTTAATAACGTAAGCAAGGGTTAGCTTCTCATCCGACTCTCTCATAAGCCGGTCTATCATCCCTACATCATCTAACCCAAATAGCAGTTTGTCCCTTGCCAAACTATCATGCTGGTCTCCAAAATCACAGCCTTCTGCTACTCGACGCAAACGCATCAAAACACATCCAATTGCTCAACATCTTGTTTAGCTGAGTGAAACTCCAACCGTTGCACTATAATACTGGTACGTGGGTTACAATAGGAATTAAACTTTTTGATTACATCCTCTAACTGCCTACCTCTCTCTCCCTCACCTATCACTTTCACACCATCTGGATCTGTTTCATCTAAAATCTCCATTTGAGAGTAAACCTCACGCACATCTTCTCCATCAACATGGCGAAACAATGCCAACTTCCTTCTCTCAACAGCTACAGCAGTATCAATTACATTAATGGCCAACAAGTAGTCCTCAAACGCTCGGACCCATTTGCGCCACTCACTGGATAAATCACTGGCCCTGAGATTCAAAGAACTAGGAGGAGAAATGCCATACATTCTATAAAATCGGATCGTTAAACGGTTGCCACCATGTTATAAGTGAATAAGATTTTACATCGACATAAAGGTTGGCAAACTTACTAGTACAAAGTGTGATAATTGCAGAGGTCACTAGATCCGGCTCTTAAAAAAACATCTCATGTCCGTAGGAATGAAGACCTTGACCTCGTATAATGTAACATATCGGCATTAGTCGATTTATACTAAATGCGTAAGTATAAACATACTATTATAACAGTATTATGAAGAAATATCATATTTAATTAATTATTATAATTTATATTTATTATAGTTATTATATTGATTATTTTCAATAATTGTGTCCTCTTTGCCTCACTGGACACTCCGTAGCGTAGCGGTGATCAATCATCTGTGTGTGCAGCCACCAGAGCGACGCTACGAAACGTTTTTTCCTCATATTCCTCCAAAATGTAGGTGTGTGTAGCAACGGCCTTATAGAGACATCTAGTTATGAATGATCGACTCAATGAGTTGAATCTCTGCGTTAAACACACAAGTCCAGATGTAATTTCGTTTATGGTGGCAAACATACTACTTAACCCTTCTGATCAATCTTCGACCACAGCAGATCAAAATACAACATTGATTGCACATTTCATTGGTATGACCAATCTACAGATTGACTAGCTTGTGATGTGGTACTCAGTTTTAGATTGTCAACTATTGTGTGCTGATAATACATTTCAGGGTTGTCTGTTCTTAGTATTGAAGAGACAACTCCTACTTTATGGTAGCCATTTATGTTATAACCACCTCATTGTCAGCAAGGAGTTTGACCAAGAGGGAGGTTGGTCACGTGGTAGTGAGCGGTAGAAGCTCCGACAGGTTGCTCTCAAAACCACGAAATAAGATGGAATGCGGTCTCAGTTCAATGCCTGTAGTCATGCATGAAGCTAGGGGGCAGTGGCGCCGCCATTTTTTAACTTACCAATTCAGCCAGATACGCAATGAGAGTTATCATTGCCGTTGAAGTACATACTCCAACAAATTATTTTTTATTTGCTCACAAAACTGCCAATCTTTAAAATCTTTATGGGCAAAAAATAGAAAACTTTTGGATCTATCAGGATAAATAGTAAAAATGTCACAAAACATATAGCATTAGCTATTTTTAATAACCTGATTAATTGATTGTGATATATTTTGGCGGTGTATCTCTATCGTTCATTTATAAATAAATCGCTTTGTTTACGATAATAAATAAAACCGCAAAATCTAGTAACAAATAATTGTTTACTGTTGTTATTCAATATCATTATTATAATTAATAGATACTACACTAAAAAAATGTTATATGCAAGTGTCAATTTCATATCATCATGCTATCATCATGTAACCTGCTAACAGACCTAGCATAATAATGACGTGCTTTTCCAACAATAGGATGCGAGAGCTACAGCTCCATAGGCCCATTGGATAGATGAGCTTGTTAGCTATCCAATGATGTAGGGTACAGGGGGTATCCGTGACATTATCCAATAGTAGGGCTGGTTGAAGTTGAGTGTTTTCATATAAGCATAGCGTTACGCTTCCGCCAACTTAGTAGGTTATAACATGGCGGCGCCACACCCCCTGTGCTTCAACCTGCGTGCTTGAGACCGCATTCCATCTTATTCTGTGCTCAAAACCAGTGACAAGAGAGGATGAACTTTTAACAGATGTGTATCTAGTTTTTGTCTATGTAAAGAGTTTCTCGTGTAAATATAAAAATGGATATAACCTTCCATTGTAATTAATAATTATTAATTATTTCTAAATAAATAATTTTGAAATACAATAATATACTTTATTAATGCGTACAAAAGATAAATAATATTTATTTGACAATATATAGAGCATAATACAATGAAAATTATGTATGTCCTCCCCAAGGAGTTTCATTAATCTAATTTGACAATCAAACTCCTCGGTCCTACATAGTAGTACTGTATGTGTGTGTGCTTGTGTGTGTGTGCGTGCGTGTATACTCATTTATGCTATATTGTTGTATAATTTCCTGTTTGCATTCACCTAATTGAAAGTCAATAAATTGTTTTAGATGTCAACGGCTATAATTTTTGAAAAACTCCAAGCAAGTACATTTTCTAATGATTATTAATTGACGCTACACTTTCTTTTGGATGTAATTTGATTAATTGAGTCCATGGCCAATCAACAGGCATGCTGATTTCATCTAGCAAATCATCACATGAACTATAAGCTCTTCGCATAGAGAAACTCGATTGAAGCCAGGTTTAGATATCTTTACCTGCGCTCATCAATGAAGTGAAGGCAATAGAATTTGCATGCCGGATACAAAAAAAAGACTAAACTGCGGCCATTTTGTAATTATAAAAAGTTGAGTTTGGCAGAGAATTAAGTCAATTTATATAGAAAGCCACAACAAAGGTAACACAGAAATTGGTACTATTATGATTTCAAGTCCAATAACTTTGTGGGAAAATTATTTTCAGCAGACTTGGGTGTCAAAATAAAGCTGTCCACCTGCTTCCAAGTTGACAGCCTTTTCAATAAAACATTCATTTTTTTAGTTTAATTATTTTTTATTTATTTTTGCTCACTCTAACATTGTTTTATATATTTGAGGAGACTTGGTGTCCAAAATTTTGTAGCTAGAGTTTTGATTGGAGTATATCCACATTAAATTAAAATAAAAAAGTAGCATAACATGATGATAGCTTGTAACAGCTATTGGGGCGTTTATCTACAAAAATTAGCTACGCCATAAGTTATTTTCTTGAGCATAACAAAGCTGGATGGGTTTAACTCTATGCAAGCAGTTATTTGGCTGTTTCATTATTCTATAGGGGAAACATGGGTGATACAGAACACTTAAGCTTACCCTGTTCATGAACGGTTATAACCAATACTTAAAGTATGCTGGCAGTAGTACTACTGCCAGCATACTTTAAGTATTGGTTATAACCTAAAGTGGACATGCAAAGCAAGAACTGAGACAAATATTATGAACTTTTGACAAATTCCACTCTCAAGAAATGATATTTTATGTGGACCATGTCACTCGAAACTTCTTTGAAAATTAGGGTGATATAGGCCGCTCAAGATGAACATAAGGGTTATATGGGTCGCTCACATTTATTGCAAGTTGCAACAATTAAAACCTCCATCACTTTATGGCTTGTTGATTTTATTGATTTTATGTGATTAAAACACGGTAAAACACTACTAAATATATTTTGCTCATTAATATTGTTGATTAAAACATGCATTCAGTCCGATTCACAGTTATGGCAGATATAGTACGCTTGACATCCATGAGTGCAAGCCTCATGAGCCCAAAACTTGCATTCTGTACACTGAATCCACTTCTCGAGTGGTGCACTGTTGCCATATTCTTCCATTCAAACAATACATATGCACTCTTCATCTTCCGACTCCGAGCCAGACACAACTCGTTTGGATTTCTTTGATACACTTTTGTCCTTAGAGATACTCTTGCCATGATTGTTTTGAGCTTGAGCCTCCAGAGCTGTCCTCATAGGAGAAGCATGCACAGCTATGGTTTGCTGGGCCAGTGTTCTTTGAGTTTTGATCCTCTTCAACATAGGTCTGGGAGATACCTCTGCTATTAATCTTTTTGAACTAAGTTTCTTTGTAGTAACACTGATATTGGAATTGCTAGGTTCTCTGAGTGATTTGCTAGGTTGTGTGTCTTCTGCAACAGGCCTTGTAGATGGGATGGACTCTGCAGTAAAGCTTGTGGATGGTTTGCTAGCTGCATCTGAAGCTGTGGATCTTAGGGTCAAAGCTATTTGCCTTTCTGACACCAGACTCTGGGCGGGTGTACTAGAACCAGCAACTTCATCAGGTTGCTTGTCTTCATCCACAACAATGAAGTCTTCATCAGGAAAGATGTTTCTGTTAAACGGTCAAACCCCGGTAGCAGCAAACCCAGAAATGGCAAGCTCCATACTTCAAGTGGAGTATGGAGCTAAGTAGACTAAGTAAGACTAAGTAGACTAGCCACTTGACAAGGTGTAACTACCTTGCCAGGGTTTTGCAGGAGCTACTGTCGAAGAGCTTCTGCATAATTTGTTTTCAACGGTTTGAAGAAAGCCACGTCTAATGGTTGTGTTTGATGAGAGGTGGGTGGAGGTATGGCAACAAAGTGGATACCATTGTCTCGTACAAATTGCGATATGTCCAGAGAGATATGACTGCTATGATTGTTGAAAACAAGAACAACACTATTTTCTGTAGAGCATCTAGTCTCCTTTTGAAAATGTTTCAGCCACTGCACAAAAAAATCTTCATTTATCCACCCTGAATCAGAACACTGGCCTATAGAACCGACTGGAGCACGATACGTAAGATGAGGAGCCATTCTCTTACATTTGAATATGAACATCGGAGCTATGAAATCCCAGTTGCACTCGTACAGCAAATAACTGCTGTATTAGTTCCTCTTTCATGGCTTGTAACAGCGCCCACACGTTTCTTGCCTTTGCTAGTTAATATTTTTGGAGGCTTTGTCACTGTAGAGATACCTGTCTCATTGACACTAAAAAAGCGGGCGGGATTCACAGCTGAGTATGGTTCCAAGTTGTCAAAAAACAACTTTATTGCTGTCTTGTTGAATGCTCTGGCTGGATTCACCGATGTACCTTCAGGCAGACGTACTGATATCTCTTGGTAAAAGCAGTGTACCATTCCTGTCCAGTCATTTGAGTTTCTTTATTAAACTGGTTAGGCAAGTTGGATCTCTCAGCAAGCTGAAATATAGGACAACCACCGATATAGATTATTCATCAGAGTAATTTTTAATGTTTTCTAAGGCTACATAGATAGCATGTACACGTATATATAGACTTATTTTAAATGTTAGTCTGAAACATGTGTGGAACACCGATCATGATATTCTCAAAACATTTACATGGAGGTATCATTGTGCCGATAAAAATAAAGTTCTTACTTGAAATGGAAGTTTTCAAAGATCTGTAGGTGTGATTCCCAAGAGAAATCTTTCCATTTCCAGCACATGGCTGACAAGATCTTTTTCCATCTCTCCTAGTGTTGGTCGGCCACCAAGTTGAACTTTTCCCTTACTAGCAATAGCCATTCGTCTAACTAATGTAGATCGAGGAATTCCATATTGTGTTGATGCTTTTCGCAAAGACATTCCATTCTGAACTCTTTCAATGGCTTGAAATAAAGACAGTTCAGATCAAGTGCCCCAGATACGTCTAGAACATGGATGAAATATACCAGGATTGCCAGAAACCCGAACGGGGTGTAGCGAATTTTGGTCAATGGGAAGTCATCCATGGCGCCCATATTGAATTGGTTGTTCAGAGCGGAAACATAAACTACCAAAGCAGCTCGAAAAATAATCGTAACTATTTCTATTGAGGCAATGTTCTGATTTTTGCCGCACGACAAGAGCTCTTTTAGCTTTGGAGCGGAAGCTGCGTAAAATCAATAAATTTTGAAACCGAGTTTGCCACATACCAAAGATTACATATATGTTATCGTTGGCATATTCAATTTTGTTCTCGGAGCGGATATGGTATTGTAAGTAACAATGCTTGAATCGTCAAAACTAACGAAGTATGCCCATGGTGTGAAATGAGCGTGTAAAAATCAATAAGAAAATGATATTGATTACGAGATCCAAATGGTCTTCAAAATTTTGGAGCAGTATGGCGGTTCCCACAAACGGCTACATTTGGCTCGTCACAAAAGTTCTATTACGCAGCCGCAGCTGGCAATCCTGGTATATTTCCTCCATGGTCTAGAGGTAAGCCTTGGCGTCTGAAATATAATTATTATTCTCAACTACGCGATATATAACCCTTACAAAATTAAGCAGTGCACCACAAGGCCAATACTGGGTGATATGGACAGGTGGCCCATATCAACCAAACCATAGTGGCCCATATTCTCCGAAGAGCAGAGCTTACAAGATTCTCCATTTTTATCCCTGATATCCATTCTTGGCTAAAATAATTCATACGACAAAGTCATATAATACTGCTAAACATAATTAATTAAGTAATATACCTTTAAACTACATAGGCACACAGTAAACCATCAAATTATGGATGTATATTTTATAAGCAAAAGTTTAAAACTCAAAAAAAATGATCCGCTGCCACAATAAATGCTGATTAGCATGTGGTCATTTTACAGGAAGTTGAGCCGACGAACCTTGATCTATGCAACCTCTTATCTGTTTCCTGTTTCAATTAACTAGTACCATATCAACTGTCCCACATCACCCATATGGTCCATATCACCCATATTTCCACTAGGTGAATATTTGTGAAGTACTACTAGCTGTACAAGTTTTACATTCTAATCCCCACAGTGTAACATGCGTATTGACGCATGCATACATACAGCAAATATCCAAATAGTTGTTGGTGATAGTTTGTCATGGGTAAAAATAGGTGCTGATAATTAATGATTGATTAGGCGTGTTGCAATTCAATAAAAATGACCGAACATTTACAAATGATGCCATCAAAGCATCAAGCGCAAATCGTTATATTATAAAAGTTACAGGCAGCCTTTAATCTTCATGCATCTATCTATGAAACTATTAGTATGTAGTTTGGTTGGTATAAAAGTACTGTCTCATAGCATTGCCTGTTGAAGAGATTTTAAAGATCAGATATCCAATAGCAGTTATGACAATCAATTATTTATTGGAACTAAAATCAAAACCACAGGGCATTCAACTACCAAACAAATGTTACATAAAATTAAACAAGCCGTAATTCGTCTACTTCGGCAGATAGTTTTTGAAAGTGGATTTCTCAAAGTGAATTTGATAGACTATTGCTTGCTGAAATCTTGCTAGATGAGCTACACCTGTTTAAAAATTTTACCCATCTCTCTGTCTGAGCAATGAATCTAACAGAACAGCAAAATCGTGTTTTGTAGAGTTGCGCAAGGCACACTTATTCGTAACCATTTTGCAGCGCATCAGAAAAAACAGCGCCCATGGTTTATTATTGTTATATTTTCATGAAGTTATGCAGAGGTCGATCCATACAGAACTAACCTTTCCTGTTTCTTCGCTCATTTTACATCGATGAAAATGAAACCAGTCATAAAAAAACTTGTCCACAACAAGGTGGTATCCTCACAATTGTTTTTAACTATCTAAGCAAATGTATAATCATATTGCATGTATTTGCCCTGACTGAGGCAAGGATGTCAACTCGAATGCAAACACTGAGCCTTTTTTGATACAGAGTCACCTCAGTTCTTGGTATTAGTGCGACTTGTCGTGTGTTAGTTTTGACCTCAATAGCTGTGTGTGGAAAAGTCATTTGCTGTACAGAGTGGCCCATTAATTGAGAGCAGACTGCGCGCTATTATAAAAGAGGAGAAGATAACTCTTCATTCTGTGAAAATATCAAACTTTGCAGAAAACTGTTAAAACTCAAAACAAATTGCAGATTGAAATTTTTTATAAAAACAGAAATCTTTTGATATATAATTTTATGGATTTGTTTTAGTGAGAATTGGGCATCGCTCGCACTTTAACAAAATTTGAGTGTGACACACCAGTATAACGCAGTAAATGAGTTGCCTGGAATATCAAAGTGGCCATGCCACATGGTCATGTGTCTCGTCATGAGCGTCTGTTGCATTAGTTGACTAGGATTATCGTTATCCGATGTCAATAGCCGCAAAATTAATTAACACATTACATCATATGCATGAAGGTGTAATTGTATATTTCTTAGTTTAAACGGCGGATTTCAGCCGTATTTTGCAGTCGTGTTTTCTCAATACGGCACCAAATTCAAGTGAATAAAGCGGTCAAATTTTAGTCAATGTTCCAGCCGTAAGTGCGGCGACGGTTGCCGCAACTCCGACATAGAAATGGCTTGTCTTATTTTCAGGCGTGTTTAGAAGGAGATCTCATGAGACTACAGAACGAACAACAAAGACTGCATGGCAGCCCACGAGGTGATGACTTTTTGTATTTGTGAACGCCAACCAACCATGTAGTAGTAGCGGTCGTTCTTGTCATTGATCGATGAAAGGCAGCCTGCCAATCAATCAAGTGGTTGCGGTAGGCTTGATAATAAAGATAATAATAATAATATTAATAAATATTAGCAACAACAATAATAATAAATAATTATTATTGTAATTATTATTTTTTGTAATTATAATGATAAATAATAATAATAATAGTAATAAAACACTGCTAAGAGGCCTGATCGTTTAAACCAGAAATGCTTTGCAGCCGAATCACAAAACCGACTATCTGATTTACCTCAACTCCTGCTGATTAACTCGCTCGGGGGTGCAGTCGGTTCTCAGTCAGATTCATAACACGACTGCCTAATAGGGCTGAAATCCGGCCGTTTAAACTAAGCACTAGTCACTTTTTTATTGGCTTTGCTTCTCTGCTCAACTATTGCCAGTTTATATTGCTAAACCCTTGCTGAAGCCTGCAATGTCTTGAGGGTGACCGAACCCAGTGAGCATGTGTGGCTTTTTGGTTTAGGTTCTCTTCTCACTCAAAAAGAATTACAAAACTGTCTGTTCCATTTCGATAAAGATAGCTTGGGTCTGGGAAATTTATCCTTGCAGCTGTTCTTTTTTGGCTGATAATCCTTCTGTTGCATTATATTTCCTGTTGAACTCCTCTACATTTTTTTGCGACAAAAACTAGGCAAGGTATACCGTTGTAAGAAATCAATATTGGTTTTTTGTGTGTCATCGTAATGTTGAATGAGTAGAAAGTAGTGTTTGGCTGGCGTATGCATGACCTTAGTATTAACCTTAGTGTGTAGTGTGTCAGCTAGGGAAAATTGAGAACTCATTGCAAACTTTCCTTTAACCCATAGACCTATAACCCCCTAGACCACGTACCTTACGCCATGTTGAGGGGCACCTATGGATGCGTAGCCGCCATGATTGTTGTGAAGAGTCACTTACTCGACACTATACGGTACCGTATTAGCCTGCTATATAAGTATATAGTGACACGCGCGTCATGCACGAATGAAATACAATGCCTACTATTGCATCTACATTATTATAACCGTTAGAGTCTGTCTGTAGCCCTAGCATTTATTGTAGTTAGTCGCCGTAATAAGATTGATAATATCATTGTTTACTCTTCACCCAGGCCTACTATTCAATTATGCAACAAAAACAGTTTCTTCATGCTTGAGAAAATGCAGAGCAAGCTTCTGAGGAGTTATCTACTTTGATTGAAGCTCATGAATATATATTTGGCATTGAGAGTACCAGCCAGTCACTTCAAAAACCTGTTGCCTTTGCAATCATGCCATAAAAAGTAGCTGAACTATTCATTCAAGTGCATGTCTAACATATTCCAAGCCAACAACTACTGATGCATTTAAGTTTCCGAACAAACAATCAATATATTTGCAATCCAATTGTGATGTATTTTTTCATAGGCAGGCTAATACATAAATCTTCAGCAGTGGTGAGCAGTCAAGGTTATTTTGTTCAAGTGCAGCCACTGTACTTATAAAGCAAAACAGATCGCCTGCAACAGTGAGAATAACAGAGCCACAATACAGAAATGATTGGTAAAATTACAGGAGCGGTACACTTCGGGGAGAAAAAAATGTCTGTATTTGAGACTAAAACGGAAAAACATATATACTACATAATAAGAGTAGAGATGCTATATGATACAATTTGAAAATACTATATTATATCTATGCCTATGGTGATTCCGAGGAACATGTTAAAAGAATGTCTGTAGGGCAACAACCTCCCTCATCTCCAGTGAGCTGAAGCAGCCAGGGCTCCCAATCCGAGCAAAAGTATAACAGTGTCCCACCTGGACACCCCGGCACATAGCGTGCACTTCCAACCACCTGAAAGATCATATGAACAGGTGAGACATACGCAAAGAAATGATGACGAGGAAGTATTCAGAAGACAGTCAAATGAGAGTCGACTATAATAGCCTGATATTTTGTGTAAAGACAAATAAAAATCTAAAAGAAAACCAACCTGTAGGTGCGTAAATCGTTCAACTGCAGGGAGTGGCAATTAAAAGTGTGAGACTAAAAATGATCTGGTTTGTACATTCGGACAATTCATAGATTTTTATGTATCTGTTATTTTATGTTTACCTCTGAACCCTAGGTCAAGATGACTCGAAGTTCATACAGTAGTTGTCCCATTGTCTCAAACATCAGCTCTTTCAGTTGACTCCTACACAGCAGTCTGAGAAATTGTTCCAGCTCCTAAAATATGTGGAGGATCTGCGCCATCTTAAACATTCTATTAGTAAGTTCTATCGGAACCGTTCTATGTAAACACTCACTTAGTCTACATTCTATCGATCGGACAATTCTATGTGACACTCATTAGCTACATCCTTATTTCTATTGTATACACTTTAGAGCCGATAGCTCTATGTACATTTTTATTATTATCAGTTAACATGTAATCTTATATGTGTGCCATGTGAGTTTAGCCATGCAATCAGTCAAGGACCACCTCTTATATTTTATTCGCACACGCTGGCCAATCATTTGTGCCAGGTGTGGCCTCTTTTGTCTAAGCACTTGTCTATCACTTTTGTTATGTAACAGTGTACATAAATATGGATGTTTGGTATCAATAAATCAGAGTCAGCTTGCACACTCTCAGAAGTTTCTTTGTTTCTAACAAATAACTTCACTGCGCACCATTACTCGAGTAGTAATATACAGGCAGATCAGTCTGGACCTCTGCTGGCCGAACTTAGCTTTGTCTAACTTCGCCTTCAATGTTCGACCTCTGCACAGCACTGAAACAAGACAGCCGAACCTCTGCTGGCCGAACCTAGTTTGACTAGTTCGCCCTTCAAAGTTCGAACTTGCTATACACACTGATAACAGCTAACGCAATCGGCAGCTCACTAGTAACTGAGATGGTTAGTCACCATTCCTCAGCATACTAAGTCGACCTGTGGAAGGATTGTATTGCTAGAGCATTAGACACAGTTGCCATTACAGTTCGGGAGGTTGTGCAGGTAGGCCGAGCTACCACCTCACACCCCCACAGTGAAATCCTGCACATTGGTGGCAGCAGTGGGATTGACAGACACCCACAAGCAGCACCTCCCAGAGGAAGGATGGCGACCAGAAGAAGAGCACTGAGTATCGACAGGGATCCTTCCAGCCTGCAGATGATGGGGACGCTCACCGATATCCTAGACCGCATGACAGTAGCCACAGCCAGAGATAAGTTCAGAGTACCACAGTACGATGGTACAGGGGATGTGGACTACTTCTTGCAACGGTTTCAGGAGGTGACCAGAGCAAACCATTGGCAGGCGGAAGAAGCGGTCATCCACCTACGCCAAGCCTTGACAGGCAAGGTGCGGTGCGGTTGAGGTGAGACCACTGAGGAAGTGGCACGGACACTACGGGCGACCTTTGGCATGACTCGTTCGGAAGCTCAAGCAAAGTTGCTAAGCTACCGACGAAACCCCAGAGACAGCCTCAGAGACCATGCCCTCACGGTCGAGCACCTCATTACGGCAGCCCACAGCACTCTGCCGCGACAGAATAGGGATGAGCTGGTGATGCAGACGTTCTACAGCACTCTAGGGCACACGTACCTGCAATGTCACTTGTTGGCAGTACGCCCTCAGAACCTGGAGGAAGCGATCCTGGCAGGAAATGAATTCCTGCAGGTGCCTCACCAACCATTAGGAGGACCTCACATCAGGGCAGTAGAGGCCGACCCCCTGGAAGAGGAAATGACCCCACAAAGAGAGACGGCTCAACACCAAGAGGTACAGGACCCCTTGGCACAGCTGCTTAGGACCGTGGAAGGGTTGAGCAAAGAGATTGCCAGCCTAAAGACGGAAAAGAATCCTGAGCCACCCAAGAGATGTTGGGGATGCCAACAGATAGGCCATACCCGGAAGGCGTGTAGGACCGTCCCTTGGCCTAGCCGCCAGGGAAACGACTACCACCCGCAGCAGTAGGGAGACCCGCTGGCTGCACACGGGCAACGACACCTCAGAAGGAAAGGGCACAGGCGCCCTCCAGTGGACCGGCAACAGTGCGTCGAGCAACTCCTCCCCTGGACCTCCTGACTAGTCCCCCTATCGCCCTACACAACCGTTTTGCCAGCCTGTCGGCACTCGACAGCTCAGTGGCGGAAGAAACGGACGGCGACGGGACTCTAGAGCAGCAGGAACCAAGGCCCAGGAAGAAGGACAGGCAGACCCAAACGCCCCCACTGGAGAAGGAAGAGTTCATTCGAAAGTCTGTGACACTCCAGAGCAACCAGATCGAGCGACCATATCGCTCGAGTTACTACCTACCTGGAAGGGTAGAAGGAGAGGCGGTAACACACCTCATAGACACAGGCTGCAACACTAACCTGTTGGCTAAGCGAGTCTTTGATCGGTTACCGAGCCACATACAACGCAACTTGCAGCACTATGATTCCCATGGGATCATGGCCGACGGTACTAGACTCCCGTTCTACGGCTTGCTCGCACTGAAGGGAAGGATACGGCACGTCAAGTTTGAGGAGACCTTTGTAGTCAGTCAGGTCAACGAAGACGTTATCCTAGGAATGCCCTTCCTGACAAGCCAAGGATGCCAGATGGCATTCGACCGTCCAGTGCTGGTGATACAAGGAAAGGAGCTGGCCTGTACCGACCGCCACGGGAGAAATCTCGTGTCCAAGGTACAAGTCCGACAGGACACCCAGCTTCCACCACAGACAGAAGTGACTATTCCATGTCACCTGAGCTCCAGGGATACGTTCCCCCAGGGAGTGATTGAAAGCATCCAGGGTGGGATACCCATCGCCACCAGCGTCAACAGGCCTGACGCTCAAGGACACGTGCTGGTTAGATGTCTGAACCCGACGCAGGACACCCTAAGACTACCCGCAGGAGAGGTTATTGGTACCTTTACGGGAGTGGAAGAGGGTGGCGTCCAAGAGCTGACAAAACCAGACGGACAACAGAGGAGCAAGACGGGAGGAAGAGAGTTGCCCCCCGATCTGCACGACCTCTTCCAGCAAGCAAAGAGAGGGTGCAAGGACCCATGGCAGGAGCAGCGAGTAAAGGAGATGCTGATCGAATACCAGACGGTATTTAGTAGCCACAGCGGGGACCTGGGCCGGACAACGCTGGCAGAACATTCGATCCCCACGGTAGAAGGGGCTCGGCCCATCCGGTGCCCACCACACCGCCTGGGACCAGAGAAGGAGGCAGAGGCGGAACGCCAGATCAAGGACCTTTTGGAAAAGGATCTAATCGAGTTGGCCGACGGAGCTTGGAGCTCCCCTGTGGTACTGGTGAGGAAGAAGGACGACACGTGGAGGTTCTGTGTGGATTACCGGAGGCTGACTGACATAACTAAGCAGGACGCCTACCCCATCCCCAGAATCGATGAATCGCTGGACGCCCTGGCCGGGAGTAAGTACTTCACTACTTTGGATCTCACTAGTAGGTACTGGCAGGTACCCCTGGACCAAGACGCCAGTGACAAGTCGGCCTTCACCACAAGAAGCGGCCTGTGGAAATGGAAGGTGCTGCCCTTCGGGTTGACGTCAGCCCCCGCCACCTTTCAGAGGCTCATGGAAAAGGTCCTCAAAGGTCTTCACTGGAAGACACTGCTCTTGTACTTAGATGATGTGATTATCATCGCGCCCGACTTCCAGACGCACTTACAGAGGCTCGGGGAAGTGCTAGGACGACTCCGCCAGGCAAACCTGAAGGTAAAGCCCTCCAAATGCGAACTGCTGCAAGAAGAGGTCAAGCACCTCGGACACGTAGTGAGCGCAAAGGGAGTGGCTACCGACCCAGGAAAGGTGGAAGCAGTCAGGAGATGGGAAGCACCAACGGACGTAAAGGGGCTGCAGGCATTCTTAGGAACAGCCGGGTACTACCGCCAGTACCTCCCCGACTACGCCACTATTGCTAAACCTCTCACCGTGATGACGGGCAAGGAGACACCATGGAAGTGGGGACAGGTGGAGCAGACAGCCTTTGACCAGCTCAAAGACAGACTCACCCAAGCCCCGGTACTCGGATACCCCGACCCCAGTTTGCCGTATATACTGGACACTGACGCCAGTGGGGTAGGAGTCGGTGCTGTGCTCTCCCAAGTACAAGAAGGCAAGGAACGCGTCATTGCATACTTCAGCAAGACGCTGGCACCAGCGGAGAGGAACTACTGCGTCACCCGGAAGGAGCTGGTTGCTGTCATCAAGGCAGTAAAACATTTCCGCCCCTACCTCTATGGACGGGAATTCAAACTCCGGACGGACCACGCATCCCTCCGCTGGCTGTGCAGACGGAAGGAACCATCGAACCAGATAGCTCGATGGCTGGAGATCCTGGCTGAGTTTCGTTATAAACTCAAGCACAGAGCTGGAACTCACCATGGTAACGCTGATGGGCTCAGCCGACAGGGACCCTGAGCGGACTGCAGGCAGTGCGGCTCCATCGAGCAAAGAGATGGGGGACCTTCCCATGTGGAACTGCAGCAAGAGGCTGGACAGAGATCTCAGAGAGAGGCAAGAGACGACCTCAACACATTGAACCCGGTACATCCCCCCCAGGATTCGGCCCGGCCGAAGGGACGGGATGCGGTAGGCCGGACTTACGCCGAGCCGAGACGGCCGGGAAACATGATGAAGAGGGAGTCTACAGAGAAAGGAGAGAAGGAGGAGCGGGTCAACCTCACTGTGACAAACCCGGTACACTCCGCCTGAACCTTAGCTCAAGAGCAAAGGGACGGGCAGGATGCGGTAGGCCGGATTTATGCCGAGCTGAGACGACCGGGAAGCATCACAGAGAGAGAATTGGCCGAAGGGAGTGTCGAGTTGAAGACACTGTATGATCGGAAGGAGGCGATGAAGATCCGCCCTGACGGGGTGCTTGTCATCACGCTGCACCACCCTTCCAGATCGAAGCAATGTGTAGTCTGCCCACCAAATAGGAGGACACAGGTCGTCTGGGAGACACACAGGATGATCCATGCAGGGATTCATCGGACGAGACAGCGCATCCTGATGGATTGGTACTGGCCAGGCATATCCCCCCTGGTCAGGAGACTAATCAAGGATTGTGAGGTGTGCCAAGTCGCCAAGAATGGGAAGAAGGCAGAGAACCCTCACCGACAAAGGATGTACGCAGGACGACCTTTTCAGAAGCTGGCGGTCGACCTGGTCGGCCCTCTGCCTTTAACGAAAAGGAAGAACCGTTGGGTGTTGGTCCTCACCGACCACTTCACCCGTTGGCAAGATGCGATAGCTCTGCCTGATGCCACAGCACCTACGGTCGCCGTCGCGCTGGATGAAAGAGTGTTTGCCTACTGGGGCCTGCCCGAACAGCTACACTCCGACCAAGGGGCTCAGTTTGAGTCCGTGCTGTTAGAAGAGCTGTGTAGCCTGTGGGGCATCAAAAAGACAAGGACCACCCCCTATCACCCGCAAGGGAACGGGATGGTGGAGCGTCAGAACCGGACGCTGGGAGATGCACTCCGGACACTGATATTGACGAAAGGCCAGGACGAGTGGGACAGTCTGCTGCCGCAAATCATGCGGGCCTGTCGCAGCACCCCCCACTCAGCAACCGGGGAAACGCCCAACATGTTAGTAATGGGACGGGAGGTACGCCTTCCTGACCAACTAACAGGTACGCCCCTTCCTTGGACCCTCGCAACGTCTCGGAACACACAGCAGAAGTGCAAGAAAATCTCCAGAAGGCACATGAGTATTTGAGACATCAGCAGCAAGAGACTAGGAGTCAAGATGATGAGGAGCCCACCGTGTTTCAGAAGGGGGAACTCGTCGTACTAGAAAATAAACGGAGAGTGAAAGGAAGCAATCCGAAGCTACAGCCACGCTTCGTCGGACCCTACCAGGTGCTGGAGGCCTTTCCAAACCATACCTATAAAGTGGAGAGAAATGGACAGTGGTCCATTCAGAATGGAATGCGGCTGCGCCATTATAGGACGTGCCAAGAACCGGTCGGCCGAGCACCCCCTTGTCGGGAACATGCCCTCCAACCCAATATGAAAGGGGCCAGAAAAGGAAGACCCCCCAAGGCACGCCCAGCACCCACCGAGAACGTGGAACTATTGCCACTACCGCTGCCAGTACCAGAACCATTGCCATTACCGTCACCCCCACCAGAAAGGTCACCGCTGGCCAGGGAGCCCCCTAGCCCATCGCATATCCAGGAACCTGGAAACCTCCCTCTGGGAGAGGGGACACCCCACACTCAGGAGTTGTCACCCCCGCCTTCGCCTGCGGCTCGCCACAGTCCAACCAGAAGGCCTGAAGTGATAGGACGCAGTAGAATCAAAATAGAGGAAAAAGGAAGCTTGGAGAGAGAGAACACACCCCCACCAGAGGTCATCCAAAGGGCACCCAGCCCACCGAGGCCCCCAGCCCTCAATGAAGAGGATTGGCCGCCCCTGCAACCAAGCCGGTTGCCCACCTCACCCCTGAGTCGACCGCAAAGAGACAGGCAGAAGCCAACAAGGTTGAACGACAACCATTGTTATACAGCAGGGGGGGGAGCCCCACCTACCTAACACCCCACCTACTGGAGCAGAAAGCAGGGAGGTTACCTCACAGCCATCGTCAACTACCACCCTAAAGGAAGAAGTAGCAGAAAACCCGGCCGAAATCGGATGGATAGAAGTAAAACGAAAAAGGAATAAAAGAAAGATAGAAAAAAGGGAGACGAGTTGTCACAAAAAAGGCCGAGCAAGAAATGAGGAGCGAGAGGAAACAACTCCCCAACAACGTGAACTCGCCGCCGAAAGGAATAAACAACAAGGGAGCGCAACTCCAAACTACCGTGAACCAACGCCCAGCAAAGAAACCGCCATCCCACGTCATCCTAACGGAACCACGTGGGGGGCGGCGTCAGAGGAACACATGGTGGTAACTGCCAATCAAAATATAGATAGAGGCAGGAGCCGCCAACGTTCAGTTTGCCATCAACTACGGAGGAGTTCACTACCCAGCAGAAGTGTAGAACAACTGGACTATCCACTACAACAACAACTACAAGACATGGCACGTGTAGTACAACATCTGGCAGAGAAAATCGACATAACGTCAACTACAGGTGAGAGTCTACCAAATGTGACAATACAATCGCTGACGACAGCACTAGATCGACAGCAGCGACTAGCAGTAACTGTTCCTCGCAAAGAAGACATGATAGTAAAGCAACCACTTGTCAACGTCAGGCGTGTTACTATTGCAGAAAGCGAGCTACCGACACCCAAGCCTCCTACCCATGTGATGAGAGAAATATGGCTCTGCGGAGAGACCATGAAGGAGATCAAGGAAATGTCGGTGCAAATTGGAGATGGTGACAAATGGAGATGTCAAAGGTGCAATTACCAGCACATAAAAAAGAGAGTGGCATACCACGTACGTCAACATCTCACCTTCTTTTTCTGTAAATGTGGGAAGAAGAGTCCTTCCAGAGATGTTATTCTGAAACACATTCGCGTACAGGGAGGAACGCCAGAACACGGTGGCAAACACAAACCACTATACGAAGTTGATGCCGCCAGGTATGATGCTTTCTGCGAAGCCATGGAGTGGAAACAACCCCCACCATTCGGTATACCGACCCCCTGCCTCGACAAGATGGAGAAGATTCCGATGAAAAAACGATTGGGGCAGAAACCAGAGTTGTCACCCCCACGCAAGAGAACGAGGACAACTCCCCCCAGGAGATCGGTAACCCCCAGACGAAAGGAACCCCAGCAGCCATACAGTTGGCGTGCAGAGAGAGAACGTTTGGCGGAAGCCGAAAGACAGAGACGTCGACGTGAGCATCGACACAGGATGGAAGCCCTCGATCGGGAATTGCATGCAGTAACCACAGATGCATTCAAGTTGTTGGAAAGAGCCCAGGAGATCAAGAGACAGATGAGCCAACCCTACAGAGAGTAGAGATAATACAGTACCGATGCCGCCGACATCGTTTAATTGGCCACCGTCGCCAATGGGGCGGAGTGTGTGGAAGATCGGCGCCATCTTAAACATTCTATTAGTAAGTTCTATCGGAACCGTTCTATGTAAACACTCACTTAGTCTACATTCTATCGATCGGACAATTCTATGTGACACTCATTAGCTACATCCTTATTTCTATTGTATACACTTTAGAGCCGATAGCTCTATGTACATTTTTATTATTATCAGTTAACATGTAATCTTATATGTGTGCCATGTGAGTTTAGCCATGCAATCAGTCAAGGACCACCTCTTATATTTTATTCGCACACGCTGGCCAATCATTTGTGCCAGGTGTGGCCTCTTTTGTCTAAGCACTTGTCTATCACTTTTGTTATGTAACAGTGTACGTAAATATGGATGTTTGGTATCAATAAATCAGAGTCAGCTTGCACACTCTCAGAAGTTTCTTTGTTTCTAACAAATAACTTCACTGCGCACCATTACTCGAGTAGTAATATACAGGCAGATCAGTCTGGACCTCTGCTGGCCGAACTTAGCTTTGTCTAACTTCGCCTTCAATGTTCGACCTCTGCACAGCACTGAAACAAGACAGCCGAACCTCTGCTGGCCGAACCTAGTTTGACTAGTTCACCCTTCAAAGTTCGAACTTGCTATACACACTGATAACAGTTAACGCAATCGGCAGCTCACTAGTAACTGAGATGGTTAGTCACCATTCCTCAGCATACTAAGTCGACCTGTGGAAGGATTGTATTGCTAGAGCATTAGACACAGTTGCCATTACAGTTCGGGAGGTTGTGCAGGTAGGCCGAGCTACCACCTCACACCCCCACAGTGAAATCCTGCACAAATAGACATATACCATTGACTATAAATAATACTAGAGAATCAACTGTAAGAAGCACAACAATGAGGAAAAGACCAGTGGCCTGAAACACATTTATCTGCAGCTTAGCTATCTAAAGCAAATAACCCATAACCAAAGGCTAGTTTAGGAGAATACATAAAAACATGATTTCATCAGACATTGAAGGTGTATAAACACTAGCCATGATGATGATGATTGATATAATTCTTTTTGATGTTATCATTATTATTATAATTGTTGGCCTGTGGTGAGATTGGAATGCATGCTACTACCAATCATCATCATGATCACATATATATATATACATATATATATATATAAATAATAACAGTGTAATGACAAATAAATAATAATAATTATTATAATAAATAATAACAACAATACAAAATTAGAATAATAAATATATTATTATTTTTACTTATAAAAATTATTATTATTAATTGTTATTTATTTGTTTATTATGAATGAATGATGATCATTATTATAATAATAATGAGCATCATTTATTCATAATAAATAATGATCATAATAATTAATAATAATTCTTAATTAACTAATTATTATTATTATTTATTTATTATTATGAATGAATGATCATCAACAATCATGATCATCGTCATCAATCATTGAAGAGTTACCACGTTACTTGTCAACTAACCATCTTCATGTCACTATATAGATCCTGGTGATAAAGGTAATCTCTAGTCATCTTGAAAACTAGAAGTAGTGCAACATAACCTTGAGTAAAACTAAAGTACCATGATGAGTGACACTTCTGGGAAACAGAAATCGTGTTTCCAACGAGCATCACCACTACAAACATGGCGCCCGGGCATCCGCTGTTGGGCTGTTGCACCAATGATTATCATTGGCCGAGTACGCAGTAATTGGTCTAGGGGGTTATAGGTCTATGCTTTAACCCCATCTCAATCTATTATAATAAACCCATGATAATCATATACAACTGTAAGGCCTGTACTACGCGTGCCTTTTGTGGAGCGTACCGGAAAGGACATTGGAGAAGGGGGAGACAACTGACGAGCGCGGAGAAACAAGGTATCAAATAGCTAGCGAGAGGACGTGTTTCGGAGCTGCTCAAAGTCGACCACAGATAACTTATCAACTTGTACTAGCTCAGAGCATATGGTAAGCTTCTAAGCTTCACATGGTGTCAGAAGTAAATTGCTCATAGACGAAAACAGTGGAAATAAAAGTCGATTGACTTTTCTCGTTTGAAAATTATAATAATAGTTCTTTGACCTTGTTCGTTGTTGTTGAAATTGATGTTAAATTTGACGGAATTGGACATCAATTTAAAAGAAAATAATAATAATAAAGAGGGTTGATAGTGGGACAGACGAAGCAGCTGCGTTATCACTGGGATTTGGTTGAATCCCAGATAGTGATTAATTGTGATTGCAGTTGATTGGACAGACCCAGATTGTTGTTGTTGTTAGAGAGTATTATTAATTAATCAGGAGAGATGGAATCGGAAACAAAGACTGATAGGTTTGTCAAGCCTTTGAACTTCTCAGCCAGTAATTTAGCCTCTGCATGGAAGGTTTTTAAGAGTCAGTTTGAAATTTACCAGGTTGTAAAAAAAATTAAAGATTTAACCGCGGATGAGCAGATTGCACACATGCTTATGGCTATGGGTAGTGATGCAATCCCGGTGTACAATCAATTCACATTTGGATCATCATCAGATAGTAAAACTTTAAAGAACTGTATCAAAATGTTTGATGCTTATTTTGCACCAGTAAAAAATGTTATTTTTGAACGATCAATTTTTAATAAGAAGGTTCAGGAGCCTGGGCAGTCAATACACCAATTTATAGTTCAATTGCAAGTACAAGCCGAGAACTGTGAATATAACACAATGAAAGATGACTTAGTAAGAGATCGCATTGTGGTGGGTGTTTCGGACACGGAGCTCAGGAAATACCTTATAGACGTGCCAGATTTAACACTCCGAACATGCATTCAGAAAGCGAAACAGTACGTGTCTAACCAAAAGCAGATGGCTTTAATGAGTCAGAGTAGTGCTGGGTTATAAGGCAGTGACTCCAATGGTAACCTCGATCTCATACAGGAAAAGTCAGAGGGAGGAGCGGCAAGTAAAAAAGAGTCCAGGTTTGGAAGAGTTGTTCCGACAAAGAACTTAGACAAACAGTGTGTTAGATGTGGTAAATGGAAACACTTCAAAGGAAGGTGTCCCGCAGAAAATTCCCAGTGCAACAAGTGCAAGTCTCTTGGCCACTGGGCCAAGATGTGCAAGGCAAAACGACAAGTAGCTGAACTTGGGGACAAAGAATATGGTGACGGGATGGACAGTCTCGGCCTGGGACCGAGGATGTTATGACTAGGCAAAAGAAAAAAAGAACACTACATAGACACTATAACTGAAACTGAAAAAGCATGGTATGTAAAAATAAAAATGAATGCTGTTCCTGTTGAATTCAAGGTGGATACAGGTGCAGTTGTCACGGCAATTCCAGCTACTCTGGGTGAGACTCTTGACCTGGAACTCAAGAAATCAGATAAAGAACTTACGGGAGCTGGTAACACTCAATTAGAAACAGTTGGGCTCGCAACTGTAGAGCTGCGGTACAAAACAATGGTGCACTATGAAGAGGTTTATGTAGTTAAAGGACTACTCCAGCCCCTACTAGGAAAGCCTACCATTAAGAGATTCAATCTGTTCACAGTTGTAGACGAAATTGTAAGCCAGGAATGGAAGAGGAGATTTCCATTTTTATTCACTGGGCTGGGAACTATGTGTTCAGAAGTAAAAATCGAACTAAAAGAGGGTATCAGTCCTTATGCTCAAGTGACACCAAGAAGGGTAGCTGCTGCAAGGCGACAGCCGTTGCAAGAAGAGCTACTTAGAATGGAGAAACTTGGGGTCATTGAAAAAATTGACGAGCCGACAGAATGGTGTGCCCCCTGTATAGTTGTAACCTAAAAAAAATGGTAAGATTAGGGTTTGTGTGGATTTTACACGACTGAATAAAGCAGTGAAAAGAGCGTATCATCCATTACCTGCCACGGATGAAACGATTGCAGCATTAGGACAGTCAAAAGTGTTTACCAAGTTGGATGCTAATAGCGGATATTGGCAATTACGCCTTCATGAACAGTCTCAAAAGCTGACGGCATTTCTCACCCCATTTGGGCGATACGTATGTAAGAGGCTTCCATTTGGAATATCAAGTGCTCCCGAGATATTTCAGAGAGAGATGCAGAAGGCTTTGGAGGGCATTGAGGGCGTGGTGTGTCAAATGGATGATATTCTGGTTCATACTGAAGATGAACAGGGTCATGCCTGTAAGATCCATGAGGCTCTAAGTAGATTAAAACAGGCTGGAATTACATTAAACGACAAGAAATGTGAGTTTTTCAAGAGAAGAGTGACCTTTTTGGGCCATGTTATCGATGAAAATGGGATACACGCTGATCCGGAGAAGCTGGTTGCAATTAAAAGTTTTCCAACTCCAAACAATAGGAAAGCGCTTAAACGTTTTCTTGGAATGATTAATTACTTGGGCAAGTTCACTTCTAGTTTGGCAGCAGATACAGTAAATCTGAGAGCTTTGTTGAAGGTCAAAGAGAATGAATGGGTCTGGAATTCTCAAATAGAAAGAGATTTTAATACTGTAAAGCTGAAACTGTCCTCGCCCCCTGTGTTAGCACCGCTCAAATTGGAGGCAGAGACATGGCTGTCAACAGATGCTTCCTCCTACGGGTTAGGGGCAGCTGTATTTCAGAGGACAAATGAGGGGATGAAGCCGATAACACTGGCATCAAGAGCGATGTCAGATACGGAGCAGAGATATGCGCAAATTGAGAAAGAGGCACTGGCTATTTGCTGGGCAGCAGAAAAGTTTCACTATTATTTGGCTGGAAGAGAGTTCTGGGTAGAAACCGATCACAAGCCTCTAGTTTCAATAATGTCAGAAAAGGAGCTGTCCAAGCTTCCACTGAGGGTCCAGAGGTTTCGATTACGCATGATGCGGTTCTCGTATGAAGTCATATATACCCCTGGAAGTAAGTTGGTGGTTGCAGACACCTTGAGTAGAGCTCCAGTGGGAAGCAAGCAAGAATCAGACCCAGAACCTTTATTAGTTCAAGAAATGATTGAGGAGCTTCCAATATCATTGGCCAGAAGACGACTTCTTGTGACAGCTACACAGTGTGACCTTATTGGGGGTCAGTTGATATCATTTGTGCACAATGGCTGGCCAGACTATAAGGATCTACCTCAGTATTTGAGGGTGTTTCATTCTTTTAAAGAACATCTGACGGTTGTGGGGGGGATTGTGTTTTATTACAATAGGATGTTCATCCCCATTAGTGAAAGAGAAAGGGTTCTGACAGAGATACACCAGGGCCATCTCGGTGAAAACCGGTGCGCTCGCCGAGCAAGGGAGGCAGTCTGGTGGCCAGGAATGTCGACTGACATTCGCGAAATGGTGAAGCGGTGTGGAGTTTGTGCCAGGTACCGCAGAGTTCCGCCAGAACCAATGATTTCTTTACCTCTCCCGGAACGACCTTGGTGGAGACTGTCTATGGATTTTTGCACCTTGGAAGATGGTGATGATTATCTAGTTGTCTCGGATTATTACAGTCGGTTTATGATAGCCGAGAAGTGTGTTCCAGCAAATGCAGCTGTTCTGTGTCAGAGGGTAAACAAAATCCTTTGTTTGGTAGGAATCCCGAACACTATTGTTTCTGATAATGGCCCTCAATTTGTGTCAGAGCAGTTTGCCAGGTTGACAAAAAAATGGGATATCATCCATCGTACCAGTGCTCCAAGGAATCCCCAGTCGAATGGGCAAGCTGAGAGAGCGGTGCAGACCTTTAAAAAGTTGGCAGTGAAAAATCCGGACATTTGTGCTGCCGTTATGTGTTACAATGATAGTCCACTGCAGAATGGATACTCTCCAGCGCAATTGTTGAATGGGCGAGGGCTTAATTCAATGGGGTACCTGGTTAATAACCCGGTTGATGTGAAGAAGCTCAGGTCGTATGAGGCTGAATATCGGGGTAAACAAGCTCACAACTATAATGTTAGGCACAGAGTAAATGAAAGAGAACCGATAATAGTGGGAACACCTGTAGTCCTGACTGATCCTGGGAAGAAACCTTGTACAGCAGTAGTAACTGCGGCTTCTGATCGAGAGTTAGCTCTGAAAACAAATTCAGGCGCCTTATTACGAAGGAACAGGAAGTGTGTGCAAGTGGGTGAGAATCCAGAAAAACATGGCTCTGCTCGAACGAACGCATCAGAGTCACCGCAACAGTTGCCAGTCTTTTTAAATCAAGCACAAGAAAAACCAACATCACCTCCACCTGTAACCAATAGCTCATGCATTGTGTCGGCATTGCCACTGAGTAAACAAAAAGCCAGGAGTGATGCGACCACATCTCCAAAGGCAAACCAAACAGCCAGGTTGCCATCTAGGATGAGCTATAATGCAGACAGTTCTCGTGAAAACCCACCACCACCCACCACAACTGTGCGATCTCCCCAGACCACTCGGCAATCAAGATCAGGTAGGAATATCAAGCCCAGAGATAGACTAAACTTATAGTTTTTAACGATTCATGTCTTTGTGTTCATGTTTCAGAAACTCAGGCCATGCGTTTGGCCTGGATTGGTCTGGTATTCTAATAATGTCTCATATTGAGACAATTAATGTTTCATTGTGTTACTAAATTTTCAATTTCTGTTTTAACATGTCTTGTTTGATGCTGCTTGTAGTTGTATTAACTGGTGATAGATAATTTGATTGTTTTTATTTGTGCTGCTGATTTGTAACGGATTCTTTGTTGGTAGGAATTGCAGTATACCAGATGTGACGGCATCTGAGTCAGTAAGAGGCCCTCACAGATGTGACGGCATCTTTTGGACTGGTGAGCGTTACATTAAGATTATTGGTATAATCTTGGAGGAAAGGTGTGGAGCGTACCGGAAAGGACATTGGAGAAGGGGGAGACAACTGACGAGCGCGGGGAGACAAGGTATCAAATAGCTAGCGAGAGGACGTGTTTCGGAGCTGCTCAAAGTCGACCACAGATAACTTATCAACTTGTACTAGCTCAGAGCATACGGTAAGCTTCTAAGCTTCACACCTTTCAAGCTCCCTGTTAGCATCGTTGCTTCTTTAGTAACTGTAAGTTTTTGCCTGGTAAACTTTAACTTGCATGTACAATGTCAATAAATTACTAAGTTTCTCTTTATTATTTTTTGAGATCAGTTTTTGTTTGTCGTGTGTTGCTCTACTAACCAGCATGGAGCTTAATTTTGGGATTGCGTGGTTGTTTAAGTTGTTTCATAGTACTGACTCTTCACTACTTCAGTTCAATCAGTCTACTGAGTAGCTGCATAGGGAGCTTGTTTGTTATCATCGTTCTTTGTCAACTGCTGGCAAAATAGCTAGTGCTTGTTAGTGCTTAGAGAGAACGCTACAACACTGTTCCTTGAGAAGAGATTGCTGCTCTATCTTATTTGACGGTAAGAAACTTACTTAATGGATAGAAAAATCATATATAGAATGTAAATAAAAATATACAAAAATAAATAGTAATATTGGTAAAAACGTATCATCTTCGTCGTTGTATGAACTTGATGTAAATAGCTCTCAGTGTGGGCAGTGCAGGTTGAAAAAGTGTGCTTTTCGAGCTAGGCTGAGATACTTTATTTAACTGTATGTCATAAATGTTGTTGTTGCTGAATTCTGAACCTAGCTATTATAGCAGATTATTAGCTGACAGCCAACTGCACATGGGTAAATGTATTGTGTGCTACCTGCTGCTGGCTGGGTAATATTTTGTAGTTTGCTAATGTCCCCGCCTTCACTTATTTATTGTCACAGGCAGACAAGTTTTGCTTTTATAGATACCCTGAGATGTTTTCTATTTGTGTGCAACAACATTTTTGTGACACCTCACAAAAAAACACTTATTTTATGGGACTCTTTAGATTTGCTTCATCATGTGCTTTACTGCTCTTAGCTGCTTCCATATTTCTCAGTGAAGCTCCACGTCAATAATCCCCTTTTTTCTTATCTGGTTGCTGACCATCTGCTTTTCTTTTTGAGTAATCGATTTATGCAGTGCTTTTAGGAATGGTTTGAATTGCTTGCCTCCTAGGGTAGGAAAATAACATGGGCGACATCGCAAAATAGCCAGTTCTGCACCTACCTCAGCAGCACTTTCCTAAAATCCATTCCTCCCCTTGCTATCAGTTCAGCTTTGATTTGTGGTTTCTATGGGAAAGTTTGAAAAATTTCATTTGCAAACACCTGTTACTCCTCGTAATGCTGTTTATCTGGTAACTAGTTTACATGCGTTAGCCCAGTACTGACAGCTAGTTTAACAGACAGGTTCAGTCTTCTAGCACACGTGCTAAGAATGTCATATTTATTTGTTTCAAGTCGATAGCATTGAATAGTTAATCAGCCATTGAGACGCTTACTTATTATTGCAATATACCGCCTGTCTAATCATCCATTAAACTAAACCAGTTAGATTAATAACTCTCTTTTACCTGTGGTCAAAAAATTCCCTCGTTGAATATAATATAGAATGCATTAATAGCAAAACATGTTGATAGGTATTTGTATTCAATAATTGTTATTCAATATAATATGTCGGGCCTATTGAGTATTTTTACTGTTCACGGCACCAACTACATTGTAACTGTGGGTTTTAAGATCATTAACAATGAGTGAATGGTTGTTCGAGCAGTTGTTTGTTTAAAGGCTCAAACACACTGGAAGAGAAACATGCGCGGTACGGCAATTTGACCAGCAACAAAGCCGCCTGTCGCTGCGGCGTCAAAGCACACTGGTGAACGCAGCTAGCGATTGCAGCCGGAGTTATCTACTCCCAAAGTGCAGATAACTTTTATTATAAACTAGACACTGCATCCATTTACTTTATAACATGTGTGTGATATATCATAAATGCAAGGTCTTTGGCGAGCTTCATTTATTAGCACCTCAATATTACACATTATTAACTGATGTATGAGTAGTAGTTTAATAATAGTAGTTTATTTATTTTTATAATTAACAATAATAATCTTTATTATTATTGCGTTAGGGCAACGACAACAACTTATCTACTATTTAAAAATGAAAAAATTAGCTCGCTATTATAAAAGTTACCAATTTACTGACCAATCAGCGTGTTTGCCGCAGCGAAATATCAAACATGTTTAATATCTTGAGCGTCTATATACTTTTCGACATGCGGCATGCCACGGCAGATTCGCTGGCGACTTTCGCGCTTGCCGCTTCCAGTGTGTTTGAGCCTTAAGACATTGGATCTAGTTAGCTCTTAAGTAAAAAAAATACTGAAGAAATCAAATTCAAAGGATATTGTTGACACTAATTTTTGTTGGTTGAAAGGGTTTTGTAAACTATTGTAGCGGCAGCATGTATGCACACTGCTGACTTTATTTATCGCTGTTGTGGTGCTTTGGTTAGCAGCATACCTACGCACAGCTGCGTGATTTACTTAGTAAGACTTATGATTACAACCAACACTTTACAGGAAGTGATGCACGATGATGAGTAGATGACATAATTTCAGATATCTCTCTCCGCGGACAAGGATCTTCTGAAGCAAATTATTCAGACAACGCTACATACATCAGTCGAGGCAAAAAATCTTAAAGGTATGTTTCACTAGATTGTGGACTTCCGATGTTGTGACTAACACTAGTATTTGGATGATTGCCAATAATATACATCTACTTAATCTGTCAATTATACATTCAGATTCTTTTGGATACCTGGTGATTTATGAGGAGATCCATAGTTTGTTGTTGTCATTGGTCGTCTGTCAGTGTGTCCTTGGCCTTCTGTCTGTATGTCCTTGATCCTCTGTCTGTATGTCCTTGATCCTCTGTCTGTATGTCCTTGATCCTCTGTCTGTATGTCCTTGATCCTCTGTCTGTATGTCCTTGGCACTCTATCTGTGTGCCCTTGGTGCTATGTCTGTGAGTAGTAATATATGAGCAGATCTCCCTACCAAGTGTTTTTTTGTGGATTTGATCTTGGAGTTGAGACAATGGGTTACGGCGTTGGATGAATTCGCCGAGTTTATATTGTATTTCATTTGAGGGGTACTTGAGTGGCATTTGAATGGCATTTAAGTGGCATTTGAGTTTTGATTATTTTTTACTTAATTTGAACTTATAGATTTTGAATGTATGGCATTTAAGTTTTGATAATTTTTTGATAGCTATATATAAATATATATACTTATGAATACATTCATGTCTACATTGAATAGAAATGAAACATTGTATGATTGTGTATATTTATTATATAAGGAGTGTATATTAAAGATTATATACTTGATAAAGCTCTAACATAGACTCAAATGAAAAAATGGATGAAGTGATACATTCATCTGTTTGAATATAACGTAAAATATTGGTCTTAAACTCACATAGTAGTTCTTGAGTCCATTCAGCTTTAATTAAACTTTGGGTGAGATCTTGATCCCATGCTTTTTTTTTAATTTTTTTTAAAAAATTGTTTATTTTCACGATTTTAGACATTTTCAAAACTGTCTCAAAATTGTTTTGAATTGTTAGACGTAATAATGTTTCTTGATTGACATCATTCCGGTGTAATGTACGTGGTCGGTATTGTATTGGCGATAGCTCTCCATATAATGATGCTAAAGTTAGTAAATGCTGTGTTATACAGAATGCCACAGCTTGTATTGTCAATGAATATTTCGCCTTTTCCTGTACTTCAACATTTTCTTTAATATATCTATGGTATATCTTCGGGAGGTAGTCTTTTATTGTATATCTTTTTGAACTCATAATGAACTAAAATAAAATATTATGTATTAGTATAGGATGATTACATGTAAACAGTTAAAAAAGTTATGTGTTAGTATAGGATGATCAAACAGTGTTGTAAAATAATTACATTTTGACAAAAAAGAGGTATTTGGTGAAATATTTTTTCATTTCATTCAATTTTCATTAATTTTTTGCAAAAAGAAATCATTCTCTAAATGGTTAAATTTTATCTAATTGTACAAATTTACAAAAAAGGAGAATGTGATAAAATAGATATCATAATAGAGTGTAATAAGTTGAATATATAGAGTTAAAGTCTATAAAAACTTTTTAATTTGTAAAGTATTTGATGACTTTACAAGAAATATCATCACATTCAGGTTCAATGATGATGAGAAGATTTTCTTCAAGCTTAAGTTTACTATTTTCCGATATAGACAGAGAAAGTTTTGAAAAACCCTCCAAATCATTATAAATAAAAACTCTATAAATCGACGGTGTTGAATTTGTAATTGATACTGAATTGTTTTCGCATATGATGTATCTATCACACACACAATCAGTAGTAGTTTCGATTTCTTCAGAATTGTATATAGTAGAGTTTGTAGGGCTTGGTTGTTCCAAAATTAAATCGACTAAACCCAGAGCTTGTGGAAGAGATGGAATTGATGGTGATAAAGCCGGAACTACTGGCTTGTTTGTAGTGGTTGTCGTCGGGGTTGTTGTCGTCGTTGTCTGTGGAGTTGTGGTGATTGTTGTCGTTGTATGTGGAGTTGCAGTGGTTGTTGTTGGAGTTGTTCTTCGAGTCGTAGTTAGTAATCCTTCATCGTATAAACGAATGTAATTTAAAGCTTCGTCGGTTTTGCAAACAAAGTAGTGTTGAGGCCACATATCATAAGTGTCACAGCTTCTACGTAGGTGAGTAGGTTCCATGAAACATGTGAGTCTACGCATACGATATTTTAAGTTTTTTCTTAAAATACGAGTTACTGAATCAACCGCTTCCATATTAAGAATTCCCCGAAAACATCCAGACGCTCTATGAGATAAAGTGAATGGTGTAAACTCTGTTACAAGACAATAACCGCTTAGGATTGGGAATAATAGGAGATAGATGCAATATCTCATTTTTTTTTATTCAGAGAGAGAGACTTTTAACCTAGTTTATGCTTTCATCATCTAGAGTTAACTGTCTTGCATTTCGGTGGTCTTTGGTTAATATGCTTCAACTAAAGCTCTATATTTATAACCTTGGGATTGCATTTGTCTTTGGTATCTCCTTGACATGTGATACTGATGATAATCTTGTTTTGAACAGACTTCAAACTTTCAAAACTCGAAAATGACAAATTTACACCTTCAATACCATTGATGTTAGTGATGATAGTAGCTATTTTCGGCTCCCTGTTGGTCAAATGATTGCATTCCACACATGCAAAGTTGGTTGTCTCAAACTCTTCTGTTGGTGGACAAATCAAACGTGAGGTGTTGTATTCAAATACACATAATTCATCATTCCAAAATAGTTTTGTATTTTGAGTAAGACCTTCCGTATTATTTTTAACCCCTATTGCGCATTCCTCCTGATTCAGAGTGTATTTTGTTGGTGTATCACAAGACACAGAATCTGTAGAAGTTATTTCCTTGCAGATCCAAGAAGCGCTTTGAGGGATGAAAAAACCACAATATAATAAGTCGGGAGGGTAGAGTCGCACACAGTTTTTTCCATTTTCATCTTTATATCGTATAGTCCTTTCGAAAGGTGAAAAAAACAAGACATCATTTTTATCCATAGCTCCGGCTATACATTCATCAATTTCGTTGGTATAGAATACTCCACTAACATTGGGAAATGTTAGTGCTAGTAGCAAGATAAATACGCAGCTCATTTTTTAAAATGTTTTCGCTTTCAGTGTTGAAAGTTGAATACTTTCTTTCTTGATGTTTTTTTCTATTTATATGTAAGAGGCTAGCGGCTTGTTCAGCTCTCTCAACCGATTTTGAAGATGTGAAACAATCTCATCAAAGTGGTTACCAAAATGTAAGTATGGTTCCAATCGAGATTGAGACAAAAGAACATGTGTTTCTGTCCAGCGAAATGAAGTCAAACCTCTTAAAATCGAAATATCTATCAAATCACCCAGTTCAGCATCTTTCAAACATCGCTTTATATCAACCAGTTCGATCGCTCTTTTGAGATCTTCAAAATCTATCAACTTGTCTTGCGGACAGCATACTTTTGGATCAAAGCTCCTAGAACAGTTTAAGCATTCGAGAGGATTTGCTCTTGAAATACAATTACAGCTCAAAAGCATGCTTTGTATTGATTTACGAACTAGATTGAATCCTAACACAAAATAAAATACTTCTTCGGTGATGAGTTGAACAAAAAGAGGATTCGAACGCTCTAAAGGAATGTGTTCAAAATGAGTCCTTATGAACTTAGGAACAAAATCAGCCAATGTACCAATTGACTTGAATCCTTGAGTTTTTCCACTCATGTTTCTGCTGTAGTTCAGAGATAAATGAAGCAACTTTTTTTGTAGCAGTTCTTTTATGAGTCTTCAGATATATTTGTCGAATCAATAGTTATTATCGGGTTGACTGAGTCTTCTTTTTCATCAAGAGTGTAAGCGTATGGATATCCTTCTGCTATCGCAAGTAATTTATCCTTTAGTCGTTGATAAGCCAGTTTGCTCTGACTAGTAGGTAATAGGTAGGGGTTTAATCGTGCTCTCAAATTTGTTAACAAAAAGGGAGACTTCAAATCATCAGTGGAAAGATCCAAAAAAGCATTAATCCATTCATCATGCACCAAAAAACCCATTTTAGCATTTTTCAAAACTTGTCTTCTATCAATCCAGTCGATAGCATCACCCAATTCTTTTTTGGTAGGTGTAGCGCCTTCAACCATTTCAGCATATCTTTTACAAGTGATACATTTGTCATCAACGTGTGAACAGTAACAGTTTAGTAGCGATAGATTGGTTGCTTGCTTGTAAAAACTTCCTCCTAGTACACAGTATACACATTCCTCCGTAAAATAAATCCTCAACATTTCATCAGAAACCTCAGCCAAAAAAGTCTTAGGACCTATAGCATCGGAAGCTTCTTGGTGAGCAAAGTCTTCAACACGTAACATATTTGTTGTTATTCCGTTAAATTACAAAACGCGAATGATACGTTTTCAAATTGAAACATCTATTTAATCATTCATTACTTTTTCTTTTTTTTGAGGTTAATTGTTATGCTAGCTCATGTAGATCTTCATAAATGCTTTAATTTCAACCTGACAACCATCGATTGGGCAAGGTTTTACTTCTGATGAGCATTCAGTAAGCGCTTTTTCCTTACACTCACTACAGTAAATGAGATGACCACACGGAAGAGAGATATGATTTGCAATTACTTTTTTTTCATGCGTCTCAGACACACATTGAGCGAGTTTGCTTTGCTTAGTCTGATCTTTATCTTTTTTTAACGAATCAATTGATTTAGCATCATTTTTTAACAGTGGATCATTATCTTTTTTTAACGAATCAATTGATTTAGCATCATTTTTTAACAGTGTTGACGAATTCTCAACAGTTGTAAAATCATTTTCAAAAATATGTAAGGCTTCAATCATAAAACCTATTCGCTCAAAAGGTTTTCCATTTAACACTAAAACTTGTTCGATATCGTTTTGACTGTATCCTAGTTTTTTGCAAATAAGTTTCATTTCTTCGGTGTCATTGTTGCGCGTTATTTGTTTTAATTTTTCTCGATATTTTTCAACCCGTCGCTTACACCTTTTGCCTTTTTCCGTTCGCATGTAAACATCCTCAACATACTCTTCACCTTTACTCCCGAGTAAAAAATAACAGTCTGGGAACCATCGACAGTGTTCCTCCCATGGTAGATCACTTTCTTTCCATTCTTTAAGTTCACCTGAGCAAAAGAAGCATTTTACACTATCCCCGAACTTAGTATAGTAGAAACCTGCATTGGAAAGGAGTTTCATGGAGACTTTACCCTTCCATTGTTTGAAACTGTCTTCTCTAGATGTTTCAGTAGCAAAACGCGGTGTATCAGCACGATCAATTGATATACCTAGAGGTAATACTTCTGCAGTTAAATCTCCTCTTCTGATCTTTTGTTCTTCCATCGTATAACTTTTGACAATTGAGATGTTTTTCATTTCATCTGCAAGTAGCTTCCTAGGTCTATACAGACGATTGTGAGTGTTAAATCCTCTAACAAATCGACAAAACGGAAAACTTTTAGCGTGTTCTTTCATCGGATGTTCATCTTCATCCTTCCAGTTTAGTAATACCCCTTGGCAAAAAACACATCGAACAGCGTTGTCTTTTTCAAGGTTATAGAAACCAGCTGCAGCCATGTTTTCACCACAATGTTTACCTACTCGTCTCCAATTTGTAAGAAATGATTTTCTTCGATAACTTTCATCAAGCATTAAAGCCTCTCTTTCATAAAAAGAGAGTTCATTGTAAATGAACTTGAAAAAGTCCGATGGGGAAAGTTGCGCAATAGTTTTTTGTAATTTTAATGACAAAAGACTACAGTGATTATCCGGATAAGTTGCGACGACATAAGTTATTGCAGTGGTATCAGGAAAAGTTCGTTGTAAAAACAACGATGAAGTAATGAGTAAACTATCATCTATCCATTCAGCGCAGTCTTTAGTATTTTCAAAACAATTTCGAGTTTTTTGCATTTCTCTTTTTTCATTATAAATAGTGTTTGCTACATATCTGTTGTTTGTTACTCGACACATTATTTATATATAATATAAGTAGTAGCTTCAGTTATTACTCAAGTTGAAGTTTTGTTGAAAAGTTCTTTTCCTTTGATCTAGTTCGTTGTTATTCTAAAAAAAATGATAATGCTTTATAGCAAAAAAATAAAAAAAGACTAAGGTTTCAATTTTTTTTCAATATACTTGAATTGATTACTATTATAATAGAACGTAAATACTTACATCAGAAATGAAGACTTGTCTTTTCTTTTGAATTAAAATGAATGATATTCCTAGTAGTTTGAACTTGAGAGCTGCTTTCTATAAAATTCGGATGAAGAAGGAGTACATTTTTCATTTTGAAGTCCTGAAATAATAAGAATAAACATAATTAAAACTTACATACAGCATTTTTTTGTTATCTTAAATAGTGAATAATCTTGTTTTTTATTCAGAAAATGTCTTCACGCTTAAATCGATTACAATTAAAACGAAATATAAATACTTACATCACAAATGAAGACTTGTTTTTCTTTAATGAATTATATACATAGTTGTTTGAACTTCAGCTGTTTCCTATGTAACTCAAATGATGAAGAAGGAGGGCTGTAGTAGATGATGATGTAGTAGATCTTCTTCCTTCAGTTACTAACGATGAAGTGAATGCTTTCTGTATGAAAACAGTGCTTCTTATATAGCTTAAGTTGCACTGCTATGAATCAGCATTATTTTCACATGAATGGAAACCGTTGCTTTCGCGGGAATAACAAAATTATTTTCACGCGAATACAAACCAATGCTTTCGCGGAAATAAATAATTTATTTTCACGCGAATGGAAACCGTTGCTTTCGCGGGAATAAATATTTTATTTTCACGCGAATACAAACCAATGTTTTCGCGGGAATAAATAATTTATTTTCACGCGAATACAAACCAATGCTTTCGTGGGAATAAATAATTTATTTTCACGCGAATAGAAACCAATGCTTTCGCGGGAATAAATATTTTATTTTCACGCGAATACAAACCAATGTTTTCGCGGGAATAGATAATTTATTTTCACGCGAATGGAAAGCGTTGCTTTCGCGGGAATAAAAATTTTATTTTCACGTGAATACAAAGCAATGCTTTCGCGGGAATAAATATTTTATTTTCACGCGAATACAAACCAATGTTTTCGCGGGAATAAATAATTTATTTTCGCTCGGATGGAAACCCTTGCTTTCGCGGGAATAGAAATTTTATTTTCCCGCGAATACAAACCAAAGCTTTCGCGGGAATCAAAACTTTATTTTCACGCGAATGGAAACCGTTGCTTTCGCGGGAATCAATACTTTATTTTCACGCGAATGGAAACCGTTGCTTTCGCGGGAATAAATATTTTATTTTCACGCGAATACAAACCAATGTTTTCGCGGGAATAAATAATTTATTTTCACACGGATAGAAACCGTTGTTTTCGCGGGAATAGAAATTTTATTTTCCCGCGAATACAAACCAAAGCTTTCGCGGGAATCAATACTTCATTTTCACGCGAATGGAAACCGTTGCTTTCGCGGGAATAAATATTTTATTTTCACGCGAATACAAACCAATGTTTTTGCGGGAATAAATAATTTATTTTCACACGGATGGAAACCGTTGCTTTCGCGGGAATAGAAATTTTATTTTCCCGCGAATACAAACCAAAGCTTTCGCGGGAATCAATACTTCATTTTCACGCGAATGGAAACCGTTGCTTTCGCGGGAATAAATATTTTATTTTCACGCGAATACAAACCAATGTTTTCGCGGGAATAAATAGTTTATTTTCACGCGAATGGAAACCGTTGCTTTCGCGGGAATAAATATTTTATTTTCACGCGAATACAACCCAATGTTTTCGCGGGGATAAATAGTTTATTTTCACGCGAATAGAAACCATTGCTTTCGCGGGAGTAAAAAAAATAATTTTCACGCGAATAAAAACCAAAGCTTTCGCGGGAATATCGCGTGAAAAAACTGCTGAGTCGTAGATATATTATAAAGGTTTCATAGGGTTAATTAGTACAGCTTTAGCTATTTAAGAACCAGTGTTTTCACACAGAAAGCATCCAGTTCTACAATAGCTAGCAAGGAAGCAACATCTACACACCAACTACTACATTTACTTGAAACTCAATAAGGTGAGAATCACTAAATAATTCTTTAACATATACTGATAAAAAACTTCAACTAGTTTTGCTATAATACTTCATAAAGTTAATTTTATGTTTTAATATTTTGTTCTTATTAATAAAAGATCAAATAGTTTCACCATAACGCATCAGAAAAATTATTATGGTTTTGATTATGTGTTTATTTTATAAATATCTAGTTAGTTTATTCTTTTCAAAATTTTTTTCAAATTCCACCCATTTGTTACATATTTTTTACTCTCTTTTCAGTTCCAACTTCCGACTGAACGCTCTGAATATGAATGAAGACCGTAATACCTCATTTCTCTCAACATTCGAACCATACTCTGATGATAAAGAAAATATCCCTCCTGATTCACATCTAATAAGAAGGAAACTGAATACAATTCGACCAAAGCCATGGGATTCGGATAGAAATAAAACGATTGACTATACTTGGACTTTGAAAGCACCATCTCCTTCTCATCTTTCCTGCTTGTCAAAAAATGCTGCTAGTTTGCTCAATTCTTGTGATACCAATGACAGAGTAATGATTGGAAGGTTTCAACCACTTCACTTAAATCAAACGCCATCACTTCTCGAGATAGTCTCCATCGAACGACCAACTGAGGATGTATATAAAAACTTATGCATTATCCGCTACAATATCGAAACATTTGGCAACAGACGACAAGTGAGGTCTATGGTGAGAAATGAGGATTACAACAAATTAGCTCCAACACAACCGGATGTTCCAAAACTGGTGGTTTTTATGGGATTCGATTCAGACAAGCATCCAATCTTTCACCCTATCAACTTCCCATCCAATATTTCCCTTGAGGAAGCTAAACAGCTAAGTAGATTAATAAAAAAAAAAACACCTACTCAGTTGATCAGTATGGTTCGTATCGCAACGCTCTCGCAATTTGCTGTTGGAAGTGTAATCAGTTTTGAATCTCCTCAAATATCAACTCAGTTAACATTACCTAATGGAGATGTGGTGATGAATGCGCTACTGGTAAACTACAGATGTTTGCAATATGATGGTTTGATGATGGGAGTTCTATATATACCTGAAAAACATGCTAGCAACGTCAAACAAATTGGAACAGGAGTCATACTTGTAAGAAATCGTGAAGTTAGTAGATTTGGTTATCATCGACATGATATAATCACATTCACAGCATTACAAGCGATAGAAACGGCTCAAAACCTATCCAACAAACTTGATGATTCCAACCAGATGAAGTACTTTACTACAGATGAGGTTGTTGAGAACAAGGTCTTAGTGCTTTCAATGGGAGTGGGAAACACATCTTCTACATCTTTGAGAGAACCAGCGCCCCCTGGTGAAAACCATATTCAAAAAGAGCATGTCAGACAAGACAACATAGTGAGTATTTTTTATTTAATGTAAACTAACTGATATAAGTAATACTTCCAATTAGATAATATTTATTTATAAAGCAATTATTTTTTGTTTTGCTTTAGATAGAAGAGAGAGAATCAAAAACACTTGATGAAAATTATGCTCAAGAAAAAACAAACTGAACAATATAACTTGGTGAGTTACTTCCCTTTACTATATAATGTTAACTAACCAATGTAAAAAGAACTATAATTCAAATTCATGTAATTATTTTACATTTTTGTTTAATCATCCTATACTAATACATAACTTTTGATTTTAGTTCATTATGGAATCAAAAGTACATAGAACAGAAGTCTTCCTTCCTAGTTATAACATCAGTACAACAATGACAACATTGTAAAGAAAAAGACTATCAACCATTGATTGTCATTACAAGTTGTAGTGTTTTGAATTACTTAGTATTTACTAACTCTAGCTATATTATACAAGAATATTTTGCTACTTATTATGTAATATTACTGACTCTAGCTATATTGTATGAGATTTTCCCTACTTATTACACAATAAATGTATATATTCACATATTGTTTCATTTTTAATCACTGTATTTATTCAATGTAGATATATCTTCTCTCTCCTCTCTCCTCTTTTTATCTCTCCTCTCTCTCAACATACTCTCTCCTCTACCAAATACTCCTCTCTCCTCTCTTGCAGTTATTTCCCAAATACTGTAGATTTTAACCATCTAGAGGTCTAATTTGGTAATTTTCCAACATATTTTATAGCATTTAATATACTTATTATGTAATAAATGTATATTATTCAATGATGTAAATGTAAATATATCCATAAATATGTACATAATTATCCATATATACATAAATGTATAAAAAACTAAAAAAAATCTCTCCTCCCTCTCCTCTCTCTTCTCTCCTCTCTCATCTCTCCTCTCCCCTCTCTCCAGAAGATTTTCCCTACTTATTATGTAATCAGGTATATAATCATATAATTTTCATTTTTGATCAATATATTTGTTCAATGTAGATATATCTCCTCTCTCTATGTAGATATAAATATAGCCATAAATATGTACATAACTAACCATATATACATGAATGTATAGAAAACTAAAAAATCTCTCTCCTCTCTCTCTCCTCTCTCATCTCCCATCTCTCCTCTCTCCTCTCCCCTCTCTCTCAAGATACCATATGAGTTCGAGTTATGTAAAAAAGTTATCAAAACTTGAATGCCATACATTCAAAATCTATATGCCATATAAGTTCAAATTAAGTAAAAAACTAATCAAAACTCAAATGCCACTTAAATGCCATTCAAATGCCACTCAAGTACCCCTCAAGTAAAATACAATATAAACTCGGCAAATTCATCCAACGCCGTAACCCATTGTCTCAACTCCAAGGTCCAATCCACAAAAAAACACTTGGTAGGGAGATCTGCTCATATATTACTACTTCTGTGTGTCCTTAGTGCTCTTTCTGTATGTCTCTGGTCCCCTGCCTGTGTGTCCTTTGGCCCTCCGTCTGTGTGTCCTTGGGACTCTGTCTGTGTGTCCTTGGTGCTATGTCTGTGTGTCCTTGGTCATCTGTCTGTGTGTCCTTGGTGTTATGTCTGTGTGTCCTTAGTGCTCTTTCTGTATGTCTCTGGTCCCCTGCCTGTGTGTCCTTTGGTCATCTGCATATGTGTTCTTGGGACTCTGTTTGTGTGTCCTTAGTGCTTTGTTTGTGTGTCCTTGGTCCTCGATCTGCGTGAGTAGTAATGTAGGAGCAGAACTCTGTCATTGTCATGGTGTCTAAGGACAAGAAGGTTCTCCTGGTTTCATGGATCTTCTTGTTATGACCAGTTACCTTGAGAACATGAGAGGTAACTTCTGTGTGCACCAGGTGTTATAATTTAATTTAAATTATTTTGTTTGAACTAAGTATTTATGGTGCAGGGTTTGGTTATATTGTGGTTTTGTATGGTATTTTAGATCATGGGGTTAAGTACTTTATAAACATGGTATGCATGTTTTGTTTTTATACCGCGGTTTGTATAGTGTTTGATTGTTGTATTAACATTGTGTTGTTATTGATATAGTTTTATCACAAGAACTGCAATTGAAGCCATTTGTTTCCATACATATCGATGTACATATTTATGTCCATGTTCATATTTATGTCCATTTATATCCATGTACATGTCCATATCCATATAAGTCTTTGTCCATATTTGTGTCCATATCTATGTGGTTATATAAATATAAAATTGACTAGTGATTATCATAATAAAAATATGTATACCGTAACTATTGTAAGAAAGTTAAGTTTAAGATAAAGAGTTGTTTTTTTTACCAGGCGCTAGTAGGTTGTTGATACTCCATCGGAACATATTCGTCTATTAGCTTGAAAACATGTGAGCCCTCATTTTGTTTGTCTGTAATTTAACATCTTTCCATCTTTTATTGTGAAACCATTTTTCATTTAAATGAACTTTTTGTGCTCAACACTTTCAGATAACTGTGTTTGCTTAAATCCTTACTTCGGTTTTTTTAAACCTTTGGAGCTAAACTTGTTTTCTTTTCTCCCCAACAGTAGTAGGATTTAGAGTTGAGCGCAACAATTCCATCTTCAGTAAACTGCTTTTTGAACATCCCAGGTGTTCTTTATCATGTTTTTGCACTTTTTCGCAGCAATAAAGCAACTTTCATTCTGCATCTATTGTTTAAAACCTCAAAAACTCATCCCTATGTTTGTCACAGTATGGTTGTGGAAACCAATTAGCGTAATCGATATCAAACTCATTTCATATGCACTTTCACCAATGCTTCAGATGATCCACTCAAAGCAATGTACTTGCTATCTGTAAAACTGCAACATTTTTAGCTTGGGTTATTCTAATATGGAGAAACCTAAGTGCACTGGAACATTCATAGTCAGCTGAAATGATTAATATGATGATTAACAAGATAACTTTTAAGAACGTAAAAGTTTTGTAATGATTAAATTATAATTATCGCGTACCATTTGTTTAACGCTGATGATTTCATAGAAATCCTTTGCTATCTCCTCCGTAGAAACGAAGTTGTTCCCTCTGATACCGAATGAAGCTTTTTTAGCACCATCGACGTACTTGACATTTGTATGTTTTCCATTGTCGGTGATTGTTTTTCTATAGGCAGCATTTCCTACCAGCTTACTGGTAGTGGCGAGCAACTCTTGACTAGGATCCATATCTCCCATTCTCCTAGCATCTGAAACCGATGTTTTAAACGCCCCAAAAGTCTTTCTAGGTACGTATTCTATCAGCTGATAGACTTTGGTGATTTTGAATCATTGTTTCAAGTACCACTTTAACAATGGGCTCAAAAGCAATATTTTCTCTCCAAACGTTCTTCCGATTAGCGAACATTAGGAATTTTTTA